>JBBMJY010000006.1:14811419-14839282 GCA_037833715.1 Toxotes lorentzi
TATATATATCCATATAAGCAAAACAATTAAATTAAGTCCCCCAATCCCCCAGAACTGGTCCAATTATAAGACTGGTGTTCAAAACGTTTCTTTTTTTTAAACTCCACTAGTCCATAGAATGTGTCCTTCTTTTTAATAATTTAACACTTAATATGCAACTTGCTCTCACAATCTTCACTGAAATGTGTTTGATAACCATGTACAGCCCATTGGTAGCCTTGGTGTCTGGGTGATCTACCTCATGTTTACCATTGTGGTTGTGGGCTGTGAACATATGACATTAGAGCCATGATTGTTGTTGAAAATTTATGAATGTAATAAAGTGACTTCTAAATTCATTTGGGCGTGTGTGTTTTTTTAATACTTAATTCATTATCTGTCTATAACTTTGTCACAGCACAATTCAATGAAGCAAACCAGAGTATGGTTCTGATAATAAGTAATAATAAACTGAAGTAATAAACTGACTGACACTCGTTAGGGAAAAGTTAAAAGGACACTGAAGAAGAGATAGCCAAAATGTCTGTGCATCCAATTTATTTTCATGTGTGAATCTTTCTGTTATGAATTTAACAAAGCTCTCACCACAGCCACAGTGAACATGATACAAATGTTTTCACCGTTGCTTCTTGTGATTAGTAAATTGAGCTTCATGTGTAAAAATAGGTGGAGTGCCCCTTTAAAGTCCAGCATTATTTTAATGTCCCTCCCATGTATCTGCTCAGCATTTTAAAGAGTGCATAAAGCAGTGTTGTTGAAATGCATGTGCAGCCCTGTCTCTGGCCTGTGATTAATAATCCTCTCACCTTTTCCTCCGCAGTCAATCCCAGATCTTTGAATTCTGCTAAAGAATAAATCCCAGGTCCTTGCTCATTTCCTTAGCACCATCTCTCCTGCCCTCAACACTTCTGTAACCATGCTGTGAGGGTACACAATGACCCTCATCACTATCAAGAGCAGGAATGGCTTCATAATGGATGCTGGGATCTCCTCTGGCTTCACTGTAAGGGCACAGGAGCATTGTTGGTCCAGGGACAGTCTTATTTCAGCTCATGTGAGGTAATATTAGAGCACATTTTCCATCAACCTACAGCCCCTGTGTGACATAACACAAGGCTATTTTCAGCCAGCTGCAGTCAGGCTAGGATAAGGAAGAGAGGGCAGAGTGGCTGGCATGCTGATTCTTGCACCTCATAATTGCTCTTTTGGGAAATGTGGAACGATATTGTGTATGAAGCTCAAGAGAGGTTTGTCTCTGAAGATTTTGGATGTTCTGGAGTAATTCATTTGTCCAATGCTGACTACAACCATACAATATGTACAGATCATCTTTCTTGGGCTTCTCTCAGTTGTGCTGTGATTTTACTTGTGCTTACACACTTTCTCAGATTGATTTCACTGCTGATTTTTCAGCAAATGCTTTGAAGGAAAAAGAGAATATGTCTCTTGACGATTCCCTCTGACCGATTTCTTTCAGTTATTGAGCCCTCAGGCTCAGCATTACTTAATATTAAACTACTTTTAAGCACATGATTAAACATATCACCGATACTACTGCAAAATATTATCTTTTATATCACCGTAACACATAAAATTGTTTGCTTACTGATCTATAACTATATAATGATACGGTGCACATTCTCACATGAGCAGAGATACCAGCAACATTTATAATAGAGGGATTCCTACAATATAATATCAATTTTCATAGATGGTAACCAAGAGTAAATCATTCATCCCTCTTGGCAGTCTACTCTAATTATTCTCAGGCCTCCGTAAACCATCTAGCTAAAACCAAAGCTCATCTGTCTGTGTGCTCATTGGGGGGGTTGGTGAGGGAGGTAAGTGGAGTGCCTGGGGATTACAGTTTGCCTTTGGTGGATCACATCCACCACTGCGGTGATGCATATCCTATCAGCGGCTAAGCCTGTGAGTGTGGAGTGAGTCAATTCCAGGGACCAAAACCCAATACTGTGATGTGAGAGTAGATGGAGTGTGACCCTGCAGTGTCACTCTGGTCAGGCTGTAAAGCCAGCTCCAATGGTAGACTGTCAAATGTCTTGCCTTCAGGGTGTGAGGTCCTGTGTGTGCTGAACACCTCATGTGACTGACGAGCCTCTGACCATGCAATGTGGGTATTATCAGCATTTACCCACAGTAAACTAAAAGTAAAAAAAGTCAAAGAAAGAACGAACTGCTGACACAAACACTGTAGTACGTGCTCAGTCGAGCAATCCAATATCCTCTGTTGAGAAAATGCATTAGAAGCACTGGAGACAGCAAACAAATGGACCTAGGTTTAATAATTTATTAAATACAGCATATTACACTCATGTTAATAATGTGCATATACTAGTACTTCCACTATAGAGACACTTTATTTTAAAATCTTATTGCTGCACATGTTAAACAGAATGTTTTTTTTCTTTTTTATGTAGTGTACAAAATGAAATGCAGCATCCTATGAAAAAACACAAACATGTCCTTTGTGCTACAGATTACGAGGTGATGTTAAGGTTCAGGACATGATGACGCCGATGAGACACTCAATGGACACTTGGCAGAACAAACGGACACCAAAATTCCACAGGAACAGGAAGTCAAAATCCCTCACGCAGTGCATTACTGAAAGCCTGGCCGCCAGTCAGATCTGCTTGTTTCATCGATGCCAACTCAAACACGGTAGCCAGCCGCTTGATCATTGTTGGCACAACAAAAGGAAGACTGACAACCAGGTTCCATTAACGATACTATGCATCTTGTAAAGCAACATCCACCACTTTGAACAGCCAACATATACGCTGTCTTCCTATGTGCGTTACTTCATTCACATCACTGTATCTAGCACCCTCAGACTTACAAACAGAACTAACCACCAACACTTTCACGCAGAAAACCTCATGGACTTTATAAACTTCTCTGTTCAGCCTTTGGGATATACTTTCATATATTGAATGAAATGAAGTGCCTTGCAGTAAGGAATTAGAGGCATGGTAGTTTCAACTAAAATAGTGCAATTTCACATTCCTTGTCATTAATGAATTATTCTCCATATTATACATTTGTAGAACTATTTGGTGCACGTAAAGGTAGAATGTGTGAAAATAAAAGTGCATGCAAAAGGTTACGGAAGGAAATAGTTCAATATTTTGGGGAAACATGCTCATTCGCTGTAGAGTAAATTGAGAAGATTGACACAAATCTCCTGCCTGGGTGTTAATTATGAAGCACATGTTTAGCTTAGCTTAGCATAATGACTGGAAGCAGTGGCAAACAGTTAGCCTAGCTCTGTCCAACAGTAACAACACCGACCTATAAGCTCTGGTAGGTAGCTTTATCTTCCTGGTTCCAGTCTTTATGCTAAGCTAAGCTAACGGGCTGACATGAAAACAGTATCAATCTTCTCATCTTATTCTTGGCAAGAAACCCAAAAAGAAGTATTTTGCAAAATGTCAAACTATTCCTTTAAAGAAAAGAAACTACTGTATGTCAACTGGTAAGAAACATCAACCTTTAAATGAGAAAAATAAAAACTAAAGGAGAATGACAGAAAAAAGAGCAGCCGTCAGGAAGGAAAGAAGCATGAGTAAATAAAGAAAATCCCTGAGGGCTAAAATCCTACCGATGTATGTACTAAAGGACGCCTTATGAATAAAAATGATTGGATTTTCATGTACAGTACTTGTGTTAACTTAAAAAGAAAATGATTGCACAAGATAATTGCAGATTTTTTTTTTAGCTTGGTAATTCAACTAAACCAGATGGTCACAGATTCAGCTTTTCAACACTGACATGAATAGCTATGCTTCTTTTTTTTAATAAGCATACCATTGAGAGCATGATTACATACAATGACTTGTTAACTATGGAATAAATTAACAAATTTTGAATGCAACACAAATGTTGCCTTCAATAAGATGTGCCCTTCAAATGAGAAAGAATATATATTTTTTTTTGCTTGTGGAGGAAGAATGGGACGGAAGGATGGAGGGCAAAGATAAAAGAAAGTCAATGGAAGGAAGGAAAAAGGCAGGATAGGATTAGGTAGAGAGGGATGGAATAAAAGATGGATGCAATGTGGTAAGGAGAGGTGGAAGGCAAGGATGAAAGAAGAGAATGGACAAAGGAATGTGAATTAGAAATGGAAGGAATAAAGAATGGAATGCAGCAAAGAAAAATGGACGACAAAGATGAAAGGAAAGAAAGAAGAAAGAGAAAGGAAGAGAAACTGGAGGAACACTTGTTAAGTTCTCTTATCAGTAGAGGTCTTTGAGTCGGCTGCCTTGTTCGATGACCGCCTTAGCAAACTGCTTGAAGACCCGGTCCATGTAAGTGCTCTGTCGAGGCCACAGGCCCTCGAGGAAACCGATATGGCCGCCATGACAGGTAATAAGCAGGGCCAGGTTGGGATTCTGCTTCACTGCCTCCACTGGAATGGCTGCAAAGCAAACAAAGCATTCAGGCCTTTTTCTACTATTTTATGGCTTTTTTTGTGGAGTAGTTTTCATTCCTAAAGCTACTCTATTAGCATTGACAGCCAGGGCATTTGGCTGCTATTCTATTATGTATACATTGACAGAAGTCATTATTATTTGCTTTCAGAAAACAGAGACATTCTTTATAACTCGGGCTTGATAGTGAGGTCAGGATTGTACATTACCCTATACTGCAGAACACGGCCGGGACTCACCGTGAGACGGAGAGAAGACATCATCAGCAGCATTCAGACACAGCATTGGCACCTGCACAGATTTCAGCCTGTGAACAGGACTGGCATCGCGATAGTAGTCATCATTAGTAGGATAACCAAACATTATGGAGGTGAACCTCTCGTCGAACTCTCGGATGGTCCTTGCCTGTAGGGGCCGAGTAATGTGATTAACTCCTGGCCATCTCATTTCATTAGATTAGTATTAACAGCCAAGTGTCAGTGAAAATAATCCCTACCTTCATGACATGATCGATGTCGTAACACTTTTCAAGCACTGGTCTGTGTCTGGAGGGGAGATTAAAAATAAAACTGTCAACCGCCGCTGCTAGGTGAAATGATGTGCATGCGAAAATGTCCCTCAAAAATGCTGACAAGGTTGTAACAACCTAATGAAACAACAATCAAGCTCAACTTTCAAAGTAGTACAACAAAAACACTGCTGTGCATTTATATCATGCCCCTGTTAATGCACAGGTTGGAATATACTGTGTATTATAATTGTTAAATGTTAGTAGGCTTTTTAAATATGCTGTCTTCATCTGCTAACACATAAAAAAAAGCAGTTAAATATTTTTGCCTAAAATTGTAAAAAAAAAAATATCAAACCTTAAATCAGCATATAAAAACTAAATACATAAAACCCAGTTATTCAAGCTCATGAAACGTTTAGCCCCTTAGGACTAGCAGCGAGTTAGCACCCATGTTAATCCCGCTCTGGCCTTGGCTGACCTGTGCACAGAGGCTTGTAGGCAGCTGGTGAGGTAGGAGTTGAAGAGGAAACGGTCCAGGGGTTTTTCCAGTGAAGCGGTGCACTCAAATACATCCCAGCCTGCTGAGAAGACCACAACACCTTTCAGGCAGGTTTCCCGGCCCTTGCGCCCCAAATAATTGGCCAGCATCATCCTGAATAGGAATAGAAGTGAGAGGAAGGGGAGGCAATGAAAAATGTTCTTTTTCTGACCAGTCCATCAATTCATGGAATTAGAGCTGTGCAGTAAAAATGCTGCACTGAACAAATGAAGTGCCACAACAGCTCTTTTGCCTCTCTGGTACTTTTGGTAGCATTTGGCATAAACCAGTCACAGGCTGTGTAGTTTATAGTGCCAGTGTTGGATTATGTTAAGTCAGGTGGTTTCTGGGCATTGTTGATAGATTTCAGTTGCAGGTTTAGTTACCACCGAGTCACCAGCAAATGTGTGATTTTGTCTTGTGCACCTTTAAGATTTGTTAGCATCATGTCCAGTCAGCTGGTAGTGAGTGGCTTCATTACCCGCCCATGGACACTCCAGCAGCCATGATTGGAGCAGCTTCACTGGTCCTCTGGATGTGCTCAATAACAGTCTCCAGATCCTCTGTGTTGGCTGCACAGTAGGTCCTCGGGGTCTGGGTGGGACACGAAGATATTGATTTTACTCCACACAAAAGGCTGACAGAAAATGGACATAAAGGGGATTATAGTGCCGGTGGTAGCTTCCCTACTGCCCAAGTGGCCTAATGGATAAGGGACTGGCCAGGGATTGTGGGTTCAAGTCCCATCGGGGGTGTTTAGCAGAGTGGCCCAGTGGAAGTGTGCTGGGTCCATAACCCAGAGATTGATGGATCAAAACCATCTCCTGCTACGTCAATATCAACATTACATACAAATGTAATGTTTTTGGATTATGAACAAAACATTTAAAGACATCACCAGAGGTTTAGGGAAACTGTAACAAGTATTATTTCTAACTAATTAGATAGTTATTATTATAGTTATTATCATGGTTAAATCCAGACATCCACTGGATTGCATAAGTCACTTCTCAGTTTATAAATGTATATAGGTGTGAACAGCAGATGTATTTTCAACTCCATAATCTACTCTATATAATATTTCTGCAAGCCAAGAAAGCGTGAAATCTTTCTTGAGTGTTGCAAAGGATCCAGCTACCACTGACAAATACCCTGTTATTAATGTTTAATCAGGTATTTCTGTCTGTGATAAGAACACTGTCCTATGTTTTCTTAGGAGAAAGGATAAAATGCCTTTCAACTATAAACAGTTTGTCAGGCAGAGCAGGTTATTTAACATTATAAAGCAAACCAGCACTAACTTGAAGGAGCCCAGATTCTCAGGAGGCTGTTGACTCTTCAGCTCTTCAAGGCCCTTCATTAAGATTCAAGCAGAAAAACAGGCAAAGTAAATTCCTGTTTTTCGGCTCTTTTATGGTTCCTCAAAGAGGCCTGCACAAGTTTTGGACTCTGCAGTAAAAGAGCAGAGCTTCCAAATTGAATTATAACAAATCTCTCTTCAAATATTTGAGCAGACTTTAACTTCTGCACTGCAAAAGCCACTCCACGGGAAAGTGTAGTGTAATACAGTTTTTACAAGATCCACAAATAGGGCACTAGCACTAGCACTAGCTTTTGAGGCAGGGGGCATCTTTCACACAGTGTTTCACTCTAAAGCACTGGCCTATTTAAACAATGGAGAATATTCATACTAACTGGACACAGAGAAAACACTCACAGGAGCGTACAATTGCTAAATCATTTGCAATTTGCAATTGCATAGAATATAATTCCCCACTGAAATGAGGGAGAAAATTCCCTTCTTACTGCCACCTCTTGATATAGTGCCAAGGTTACAGTGTCCAAGTCCTGTTTTTTTTTTTTTTTTAATCTGAGTACAGCTGAGCCAACTAAACTCTGGATATGACCTAGAATACAGGTTTAAATCAAACTGAGTGACACTGGACACTTTGCTTTGGTGTCACATTTATAGTTTTTTTTTTTAATTTGCAGCTGAGACCGCGTCCGACAAAGACAGCAGCACTACACAGCTCAGCCACTGATTCAGATTTACACCCACTAAGAGGAACATTAGATTGATTGCGGGCAATCCCTGCCTGTAACGAAACACCATTTGTGCTTTGGATGAGAGCTCTGTATGGTAGTGATGGTATGATGAGATCAGGGTGATACAGTCATCCATAAAGAAAGTGCCTCTGTTCCGAGGCGCAGACATACAGACCAAGAGGGGAGACATAAAACACAGTGGGCAAGCTAAGCACTATCAGAGCTCGGGCCCATTTTGTTGGCTAAATATACCCGGGTGCAAAAGGACAGATTAAGCCAGGTGTCAGAACAGCACGTGCTCGGCGAGGTCATATTTCTGTGGATGGGCATTAAAATACAGTATCTGCCTGCAACTTAATCCCTGCTGTGCAACAACATAGTCTGTGCATCGTCTGCTCAGGCTCCCTGTGGGCTCCGTGACACGTGTGCAAGAGACATGCTCTGGGCTGGCTGAAGCAAAGAAAAGGACAACTCCACTGGGAAGCTGTCACACTGACAAATAGGGAAACCATCTCTCCTTAACAGTCCTTTTCATCCCATATGCATGTCTGTCTTTCTGAATATGGACAAAAACAAACAACAAAATAAAATAACAAAGACAGACAGGTTGAGAACTACGACACACGTTAGATTCTTACCAGTAGTGTTTCACCAGAAACGCCTCTGTTGTTGAATACCACGCATCTGAAATGCACAAAACATACACGAGAAGAGCTAAGAACAATCTGTCAATGAATCAAATGTACTTTCAAATCAAAAGTACTTTTTAAGCATAAACAACAAATAAAAAATCACTAGTTCCAGCTTCTTAAAGGCAGATCATTTCTGTTTTTGTCTCCTGTGACTGTAAACTAAATATCTTTGAGTTTTGGACAGTCGGTCAGACAAAACAAGACATTTCAAGATGTCACCTAGGGGAGCATATGATCAGTATATTTTTGCTTTTTATTTTTTACAGATCAAACACTTCTTCGAGAAAGTAAGTGGCAGGGTAATCCCTGATGAAAATATTTGGTAACTGCAGCCTTAAATTCAAGAGAAGAGCAAAATTTTAAAGCTCTGGTTTTCTATGTAGCTTATACTCGTTTTTTTCTTGTCACTACAAGTTATCAACTTGCATGTTCAAGGGAACATGGTGGCCCAAATTACTGTAAGCAAATGTTTCTTACGTTAAAAAAAAAGTAGCAGTGAGAATATGATGAGATGTGCATAGAGGCACAGCTGTGTGAAGACCACTCTGTTTGTACTGTAGAGCAAAGGCATCAGCATCCCTCCTCGCCCCACATCTCTCATAAGTCATCTATTATCTGGTGGAGTCAGACCTGCTGTTTCTATCTGTGTAACTCAGAAGCAGGGTGAGGCTCGATAGGGTGTTGGATGAGAGGAGGGGGAAGATGGTGCTGGTGGTGGTGGGGTGCTTAAACACACACCGCAGCATAGACTCGGAAGCTGGTCTGGGCTAAGCTGCAAAGCTTGTACCGGGATAAGCTGTAATTCATTAGCCTACACAGACAGGGGTGAGGGGTGGAAGATGCTGAGTTTGCCGACTCTCTTCCCATGCCTTCCCAAATCTGGGTGAAAGAATGAGTGCAGAGAATGCAGAAAGGACCTATTGGAGAGGGAGAAAAGAGAGGGAAAAAACTGCCTCCCTCTGCAACTCTTCAAGCTTGTGCTACGTTTGGCTATTTACAAAAGCAGCTCTTGACACACAGCTTAGATGTCTACTTTATTTGAAATAACCCCAAGACCCTCTAATTCATGTACATATTATATAAAAGTTACAAAATGTTGGTGTTTGGGTTTTACATTTTAATCAACACTGCTACGACTGCAGAGGTATTTTGACTTTGATTGGACCAGAAATCTGTATTCTAGATGAATGGTAAATTAGAACATAGGGCACAGAGCGTCAGTTTTGTGATTCAGTGTCCTGAATGTACGCTCACAGCGCTGGACCTCAGCCTGGGTATCCAGCCAAGACCACCCACCTATAGCCCAGATCCCGGCTCTGTTGGACCATGTGCAAGATGTAGGATTCTCGGCTGGTGCCGGTCAGACCGGGGAGAAGGAGCACTGTGGGCCTGGTGGCAGGGTCGGGATGAGAGAGGCTGTCATCGTTGTCAAACCAATCCAAAGAGATCTGTCCTCCATCTGCTGCCTTAATAAGCTCACTGCAGAGATGAGTGGGACACGCAACTCAGCAACGTGGTTCTTTCTGGGCATTATCTTCTATTTGTATCTCTATGTATCTATTTATTTGTGTCACTCAAATCTGTTCACACAGTCAAACACACACACACAGGAAAATAGTGATAAGAAAAGGTACTAACTGCATATATCTGCTCACTGAATGGTCATTAAAAATGTAAACAACTCTCTAGTTCCTTTCTCAGCACAATTAATACTTTCTGTTCAGTTCCAGGTAAATTGGATCATTGTATCCCTCACACACACGGCCAAAGGAGGACTGGTTATGTGAGTAGAACACTCACTGACGGCTGGCTCATTTCCCTTGTGATCATCTTGTCAGAATGTTTTGGAACACACAGCAAGTTAAGATAAGGAGGAGGGCACTGCACCAGTGGATTCTTATGCTCAATCAATTTCTGGGCTGTACAACCCCCCTAGGCTGGCAGATGAGGTCCTTCATTCCCAGTGCCAGTGCATTTCAAAACCTGCACTGCACACAAACACACGCAGCAGCCCACGAGCCAGTTTGGCCGGGCCAGTGGTAAAGACATCAGCATGAAATTACAGAACCGCCATCATGAAATATGCACCTGAGGCTAGCCTTTAAAGTTAGGGAGGACCAATCCAGAGTGTCCAGCTGACAAAGTGGGAGGGGACCTGCTGCCAATCCTCTGCTCGCACAATGAGATGAGTGAAATTTCACCCATACAGCATAGGACAAATAGCACAGTGTGCAAGGTGTCTGTCCTTGGGGCGACCTTGGGTAACTTCATTATGGGGGGGGGGGCGCCCTGTTGTCCCCGGAGGAAATGTGATAACTTCAGCAAATGTGACCATCAGTCTTGCCACGTGTGATAACAGAGAGTTGGAATAGGATGGATACAGTCACTGTGCATTATGGGAATATTTATATCTTTGACTCAGGGGACAGCAGCCAGTCAAAGGCACAGGCAGCATGAATGTCCTTGGGACAGACAAATGATGGACCAAATAATTCAAATGAAGAATTAAAAACTGCAGCAAAAACAACAATAAGAAATAAGAAATTATTGAATAATCAATAATCATGATCAGTAATTATGATCACATGGATCAGCTTTTGAAAAACATTTTAAATTCCTTTTCCATTTTTATGTTAAGGTTGTGGTTAAGGTTGAGTTTTTACGTAAAGAATGAAAAAAGCAAAAACATTTACAGAAAGTTTACAGAAAGTGATTATTTTCCTTTAATCCAACCCCAAGTGCCTGACACACATACACCTATCCAAAAAGCATGGCCATGGAAATTAGGGAATGTTGGAACACAGGAAACAAATTATGTGAGAATGCAATATGAATAAATAAGTAATAAATATTAATACTGAAAAATACGGCTCTCTGGATTCATTTTAATCTCCTTTATACGCAGGGGGCAAGGAATGCAGAGCCAATTAATCTTCAACAGAATGTACATTATCGAGCAGCGGGCAGGGCAGCCGAAGCCTGCATCATGGCACAAAAGATCCCTTTCTCCTCTGAGCTTTTGAGTCTTGGTTAAGAACAAGGCTGGGATTTGTTTCCAGTTGTGAAACTGGAAAGAAAGAAATCAGGAAACAGACAATGATGTTTCTCAGTGACCCAGCTGGCTTTAGAAGTTTCTTAATAAAGCTATGCACAGTGGGCATGGAAAAATTCTGAATGTTTTCTCAGGCAATTAATTACTTTAGAATATCGTACCATTTACTGTATTATGTCAAAAGTGAGCTTTCTAGCTTGCATGCTTGACATTCATCTCTCAATGGATAAGACTTCTTTGATTTAAAATGTTTTATGAGTTGAAATGCACATTGAATAAGGTGAAGCCTGTCTCTGCTTGCAATTAGAAACACATTTTCAATTTGGGAAAAGACACAACTTGTGTCATGGATAATTAGTATGTCAGTCATGGTGAGGACTTACTTTCTGTAAACGACCCCGGGTTTGGCTGTGACAAAGGGTCTCAGGAGAGTCTGGATGCGGCTCTCCCAGCACCAAAAGGTGGGGTAGTAGGTCTCTGACACCACCGGACATTGTTCCCTCAGAAACTGGTAGAACTTCTTACCCCCTGAGATGAGCTGTGGCTTCTGCAAAATACAAGTGGATAAAGAGTAAAGTTACCTTTGCTGATCTTATTTAATAAAAAAAACAAAACAGATACATTATTGTAATAAAACATTTCTAACTCGTGTTTTGTTGCATCATATGTTGTGTAAAATGTTTAAATGACATAACTTGTTGCATTATTCTCTCTAAACTTAATATCAAATCCATTTATTACTACAGTTTTAACATACAATAGCACTTAACATATAAGCACAGCACATCTACATGGACTAGTCTTGATAATGATAAACAAATTTTATATATGAATATATATTTGACTATTTTTTCCACTTAATATGTTTTAAATCATCCCACTGGATGTTGGCCTTACTGGTAATGTAGCACGCAATCCAGTCCATTTCACTGGAGTTCAGTTCAAACAGATTTACGCTTAGCGTTTTAACTTGGACTATATTTTCTTTCTATCAATACCTTGAAAATGTTTCACTCAAACGCGAGGAACGTGCTGAACAGGTAAGCTATAATTAGAGTTGGAGTAACAACATTTTAAGCCTCTCTCGTATGCATCCAATAAATGACAGCAATAACCTGCAATACATAAAACCCTCCACCGGCATTTCTAGCTAGGGTAGCCTAGCTTAGCCGATGCCGACATCTAACTCAATTGCTGCAGAGTGATTTAATGTAGTTACATAAAAGATGCACACGGGAGCAGAAAATATTCATCTCAGGTTCATATACCGATTAAAATGCGTGTCTCTTTGCCTGAAATCCATCCCACATGTGCAGGCGTGTAACGTTAACCCACCGGTGGACAGGGGCAACCTGATCGAAACCCCCCCCATCTGCCAATGCACCGGTCGGGTATCATCACTCGCACGGCAGTGATGATGCTCCCCCCATGTACAGCACACGCATCGATTTTAACTGAGCATATGAGCTTTACACGGCATAGACAGTCCCATCAAAGCAGATGCTCAGGTCATAAACCTTATGTCAGCGTTACTTACCTTCGCTACTGAAATCAAATAGTAGCAGGTGTACGCTGCGCTAAAGCCCAGCACCAGAGACAGTCCTACTCCCGACCCGAACAGCCCAACTTTCACTTGATTTTCAAGATAATGTGACAGGTCCCTTGTCAAAATGTTGAAATTGAGGTCCAGCGAGATCATTGCAAGGTCCCTGTTTCCCCCCCGTACTGCAAGGACAGCGGTCAGCTCGGTTGAAATTCAGCTGCGTCTGCCTGCGAGCCTACTGTGAAGGAGACAGTCAAGGGGACCTGATGGGAGGGAGATTTATAACTGTATCAGCGAGCGGTGGCGCTCTTTGACTAGCTATCGATGGAGCCGCTGGGAGTCACACAGTCGCCCCCTGCAGTCAACAAAAGTGTTGCAAGACTGGACGTCTTCCCCCTCAGTGCATTCAGGGGGTTATGCAGCTCAGCCAAAAGACAAGTGAGCGGTAAATTAAATAAGCATTTGCAAAGACACCATGAGCGTCACGGAACACCTTCATAAAAGTATCATGGATTTACTGCAGCCTTAGTCTGCAGTAAAACTGCATTAACAAACCAGACAAAGCAGGCAGCTCTCCCAAGGGCTACAGACCCACAGGGGGCCCAAGGGCTCCAGGTTCTCAGTGTGGCAATTAGTTTGTGGTAATTTAATTAACTGAAATCTTGTTTAGAACATACAGCATGCACTGCTCCACAAAAGCACAATATAAACTGAAATGACAGGAGCCTCGAAGCAGCACCAGCATTATTACACAATGCTGGGGGCCCCATCTTGGAGAGAGAGAGAGGTCCTGAGTTAAAATGTATCTTTAAGACCTTTTCATATTATGCGTAAATTTCTGCTTAATGGTCACACAATGCATAGAGAGTCTTAAAAAGAGGGTGTCAATAAGGGCCCACAGGACATTTTTGCCCTTGGGCTCTATAATGAGTAATTCAAATCCTGGTCCAACAGAGGCTCATGTAGTCTGATTTCCAGTAGTCTAACTCAGGCTTGTTACAGTGTTATCAGATTAAACCTAATGCAGTATCTGATGGGTCTGATATGACCCAAAAACCATTTAAACAAAGTTTACCTTTGCATTGTGAGGTAAAGATCAATGTAATATGTACATGTTAGCTTGATACTGATTACAAATTAAATTACAAGTGGCCTTATCTACTTTGTCCTCTGGACTTCACAGTCACTGGCTATAAAATAATAATGCATACTTCAAATCATTGTAACAACCCTATAGTATTAGTTAATGCACTCAGTAGTCATCATTCACTAATGCTTCAACATCTCGTCTGTACATTTGTATGGATTTGCCACTGCAAAACACAGATTTCAGCTTAGCAAGCTGTTCAAAGCGATTGGTTAATAAATAATAAAAGAAATTTGTTAATAACTCAATATGACAATTAACAACTATAATCAGCAAAACCGTTCAATTTACTAATATCAGCTGGTGGTTTTTAACAGACTCATGTTACAGCTATTTCTTCTCTGTGGCTGGATCTCATTTAATTACCAATGTTTGAATTCATGTCAGCTGCCATCAGTTGTAAAGGCACCATTATAAATCTAATATACAGTACACGCAGTAGAAAATACAACATATCTAGATTGTATGTGGGGATGTATTCATATGCATGGGTATATACATACTTATGTATACAGCCGGCCCATATATAGGTTATAGCTTACATTTGACTCAAAACTGTTTTTGTATATTGAATTTAAATTATTGGTCTGATGAAAAAAGTACGTTTTTATATATAGATTATTAAAAGGCTGAAAACATTGAAATTGTTTTTCATCACAACATTGAACTCGGGTCGGTCTTGCACATTGCAGATGCGCACGCGCGCTGCTGGCCGAACTTGTGCTTGTTTTCCAAGCCTCGCGTCTTCGGGTTTTGTCGTTTACCTCCGTAGCTAGTTGTTGCTCGTCTGAGGTCTAAACGATGATTGACAATAA
Organism: Toxotes lorentzi; assembly: GCA_037833715.1. Classification (NCBI taxonomy): domain Eukaryota; kingdom Metazoa; phylum Chordata; class Actinopteri; family Toxotidae; genus Toxotes; species Toxotes lorentzi. The sequence continues at coordinate 14,826,215 of JBBMJY010000006.1, forward strand.
TGGCGACGCGTTCAATCTGAGTTGACTCCAGGGAACCATCTCTGGCTGACAAAGGGAACATCTTGGATGGATCGTCAGCGCCATACACAACACCATTAAGGATAAACAACCACAGAAGGACTACATTTACCTCAACGAGAAGGACTTGCTAGCCAGGAGAGGTTTATCTTCCTAGCACTGCGATAGCTAGCAACTCGGCTCGCTAGGTGGTATTCTTGTCTGTGGAGTGGAGGAGAGGGACAGGGAGCTTGCTGAGTAGTAAATCTTGCTAAGCTAGAAATGGGGCTACTTAATAGGCTTTTATGGTAATTAGTTTCTTATTCTCAGAGGCAGCACTGGGGAGGCACTGGCTTACAGTTAACGTTAGCTTGTGGGAGTAGTTTAGTAGTCCAGTACCTTCCTTAGGCAGCTAACTTAGCAACTTAGCTAGCAGGCTAGCTTTGTGGATTGTTCCAGCCTCTTTCCTGTTAGGACTTGCTGCCACTTGCGTTTGGAAACTGTCCACCAGCGCACCCATAGCTAGCTAGCAAAGACGGCTAGCTTGCTAACTTGTAAGAATTGCTGTGGCATTTCGACATCTTTTCGTAAATGACCACCGGCAGGAACAACCGGGCGATGATGGAAGGAGTTGGAGCGAGAGTGGTCCGCGGACCTGACTGGAAGTGGGGGAAGCAGGATGGTGGAGAGGGACATGTTGGTACCGTCAGGAGTTTTGAAAGTCCGGAGGAGGTGGTTGTTGTCTGGGATAATGGGACGGCTGCTAACTACCGTTGTTCTGGAGCATACGACGTGAGGATATTAGACAGTGCACCAACAGGTAACTTTACATAATCGTTTTTGTTTGTTGGCACTTTTAGATTTAATACAAGCGTCTCTAGATGCAAAAGCGTTACACACAACAAAGAAGATATTGGCCCGGGTTTTGCTGACTTTAATTTTGGGAATACGGTGGGTACAGAGAGACTGATTGGACAGCCAGACAATGAGAATTAACTTTTGCTGTTGTTAAAATGTAGAATACGGTAGTGAAGCAAAGTCTTTTAAATAGTTTTTTGTTTAAGAAACTTTCAGTGCATAAAATCCTTAAATTCAGCAAATGTGTTGTGGCTAGTTTATTCTGTGTGATGAACCTAGACGACGTATGCTTGCCTGTCCCAGTTTGCATAAAAACAAAATGAGTATTAGAATACATACTCTCTGAACAGATGTATGAACCAGACAATTCAGCGTGTGGAACATGCAAATAAGATGTGTGAGACATACAGGATATGCACGTTCAGAGTCAAGAATATGTCAGCATAACTTGTTACTCCAAATTACACACTAAGAGGAAAACATTTTCCTTGCTCTTTGCATAACAGAATGTTAGTAGGTTGTTTTCTGTTTGTGTAAGCATAAACATAAGCGTTTAGGGACTAAAAGTGTTAACGTTCATGAGAATTAAAATTGCTCTCCTAAAAGGTATGGGGAATATGAATATGTTTCATAGTGTACTCAGCTAAATCAGACTATGCCAAATGTTCCAACAAGTGTAATTTATTTACTTTTTTAGTTTTTTGCAAAGACTGTATACATATTGTTTTTTGCAAAATGTTGAAAAGTTATTCCAGTTGTATTTCTGGTGTACAGTGTACACATGCTATCACTCCATGTGGCAACTCCAGTTAATTAACTTTGACTAACACTGTTCCCCTTCAGGCATCAAGCATGATGGAACCATGTGTGACACCTGCCGTCAACAGCCCATCATTGGTATTCGCTGGAAATGTGCTGAGTGCACCAATTACGACCTCTGCACAACCTGTTACCATGGAGACAAGCATCACCTGAGACACCGGTTCTACAGGATCACCACCCCGGGAAGTGAGAGGTTAGTTAACCCAGCAACATTTGCCATTATTGTACTTCACCTTACACCCACCAATGATGAAAAAGACAGAACGTAGCCAGGTAATCCCTGCACTTCGCTGTGATTGGTTGGCCTACCCTTTTACTCCCATAGTTTAGCTTTATGCTGCTTTATGTGTGTGTGTGTGACATTTGAGAAGTCTTTTCTGCACCCTGCCTCTCAGGCAGACAGAATCTATCTCTTTGCTCCCAGCCCTCAGTTGCCAGGCAACAACTCAGCCTCGTTTTAAGATCCAGTCAGACCTTTTTAAAAATTTTATTAATGCAGTGCCTCCATTTATGGAATTTATTTGAGCAGATTTCCAAGATTTTTTTGTTTTTGTTTTTGTATTTATGGCTTCTGACTGTCTTCTAACAGTCATTCATTCATTAGAAATGAATGATTATATAAACATAATGAAAAAGGGTAATTCTGTCCTTGTTTAACCCAATTTTCAGACTTCATTCAGTCGCAAAAATTGCTTGTACTTTTTACTGTTTTATTTATTACTATTTGCCTGACGTCATTCTGTCTCTCAAATGGCATTGTCATACCTGAAGTCCCATTGTTTTCTCTTTTCCTCTTTATTTGTTACTTGAAACTCTTGTTGATGTGTAAAACTACCATTTATTATGTAGCCCTTCCTACATGTAACCAACAATAAATATATTTTAATGCGTAGGTGTTGTACTGTGAAGGCAGTCGTAGGTTTACTTCAAAGCCTTCAAACCAAAAGTTTTTGGTTTGGACATTGAAAGTTGGAGGCTTTTACAGTTTGGCCAAACTGGGCCGCGATCAGTGGTAATCAGACCATGGGATCTGTGCACAATTCCAGGGGTTGTGTGTGTTTAAAATATGGGAGTATGTGATGTGTGTCTTCCCTCTGGTCTTATGGTAAAGAAATAACCACAATTAAACAGACGTTCCACAGCAGGTGGTTGAGGATGGTATTATTTGCTGGGGGCAAATCATTTTGTCTTTCAGCTATAATGAAATTTTCAAAATGAAGTCAAATACATTTTAAACTCAGTAGGGTGCATACCTCCATCAAGGCCAAACAGTTCTACCCATTTCTGTATGTAAAATCAAAGGGAAAGAGTAAGTAGTCTGATAACATAAATGATTAATTCCTCATAAAACATAGTAACTACAGCTCTGTGTGTAATACAGATTTTGCATTTTCTTCCACCATACCCAGACTATTATAAGGATTTGCTCCAAACTCTACAAACTAATAGATGTCAATACTTTAGATATGTCTAATGTTTTTACATCAAGCTTCAAACATTATTTCCTGAGAAATTGACAAAAATGTCAAATTGGTTCAGTATTTTTTGTGTAATCCCGCTGACAAATAAACAAACCAACTAACAGATGAGTGAAGACCATAAGCTCATTGGCAGAGGTAGAAATGGCCTCCTCCTTCCACTCCTGGAAGAATTTATAGTGAAAATAATAATGGCGCATGGAAAAATTTTGCCAATTACAGCATGTACAGACAAGATCAAGTCAGATTATTGAAGGTAGCTTTAGTCTGTGCATTCCGAGATGCTCTGTGCAGAGATTAAGGTAGCTAATGTGTTATAGGAGAAAGGAGCAATCAGATCAATCACTGATTTGATTTAAATACTGTAACTATATTATTTGGACTTGTGTGTATACATGCTCACTAAATTCCACAACTGACCACGTGATTGTGTTGTCCCATAGACTGTCAGTACTGTGATGACACTTCATCCATTCTCAGGCCTGTTTCACCCAAACACCATATTTTAGTAAATGAACACATGGCCTAACAGCTGGCAGCCTTTTCAACTGAGTACGACTTCATTTCCCCCGAGACAGACATTACATAATGCACAATGGGTGCCGGAGGTCTCCCCAGCTCACACTGCTCCGACAGTGTGGTGGGGTGTTTTGTTACACCACATTAGATTCTTTCACTAACTGCCGAAGAGGGAGTGGTAGGAAGCCACAAGCTGTTTGCACTGGTTAGACCTACACAGTCCAGCTGCTGCGTCTACCATCAAGGCTCCCATTGTTGTTTGATGGTTAGAGCTCAGCTGGATGTTTTGTTTGCTATTGCCTTTTTCACTGGTTATGTTTGCAGCTATGCTGGAGTTCAGACTGCAGCTCCCAGCGTTGAAGTGAATTAAAATTTAAAATATGGCATTTAACTACTTAACCAGTGGCTTTTCTTTTGCAGTGTGACGATTGTTAGGTATGGATGAAACAGGAAGGAATTGTCAGTTAGGTGTGAATGCTGTGCTGTCACAAAAATGATTGTTATGCGTAATTTTACGACACGACACCCCACACAGCGTGCTCCTTGAATTTAACTGCATTAAAATGGCGTTCCTAAAAGCAGTAGAAAGTCAGAATTCATTTTTACTTTTACTTTTCACTTCTATTCTCAGTAATGATTTGTCGCTCACACCCCTGACAAATGTTTCTGGTGTGATTTGTTTTCCTATCATCAAACATCAGTTGTAAAATGCTGAAACAGTTACAATGATTGTCACGGACTGCATAGGTGATACAGAAGATTAAATGCTGGTAATACCCGGCTCTCACAGTAGGATTTTTCATCTGTAACCATGTCTCAGTGGGTACACAGGAAAGGGCAGTTAAGGACATGAAGTAGCGGGAGGGAGGGTGACAAGGGGATAATTTTTAATCTGTTTAATTTAACAATTACTGTGGAGCAGGCACTGGCATCCCCTCTGCAGTCTATATTTGCTAGTGATTGGGGAAAAAAACAACAAATTGATCCATGTAAACAGAGGCCCCGTAACTGTTGCGTAACTGTTGAGTACTTTGTCTGATCCAGTCATGTTGGTGATTAAAGTTTACTGCAAATGAAAATAATTGTCTTTGCGTTTAAACTTTTTTTCTGAGCAGAGTACTTTTGGAGTCACGTCGCAAGTCAAAGAAAATCACAGCCAGAGGGATCTTCACTGGTGGCCGGGTGGTGAGAGGAGTGGACTGGCAGTGGGAGGATCAGGATGGAGGCAACGGGAGGAGAGGAAAGGTAGGCTATTTACACCTTAAGCCAAAACCTGCTGTTGTGACCTGTAAATATTTAAAATACAGAGATGTTGAAATGCTCAACAGCGAATACTGTCCTGTTCATCCAGAAGGGCAAGAAGATATGGACTTGAGTTTCCATAATAATTATGCACATCACCCGAGAGCTTGTCTGGGTCCCAGTGTCTTACAGTTGTCTGTAGTGGACAAGGCCTCCGGGTGTGTTAAGTAAAAGTAAACAGTGCTTGATGCAAAGATCAATGGTGCTAAAAAGAAAGAAAATTTGCCTCCAATAAATCCTATTTCCCAAGTGAGCTTTAAGCGTGCAGATATATATCCAAATTTTGCTGAATGAACAACGCTGCTAAAAGGTACTGTTTAAAAATGCAGCCAAACTTGTCTCAGCTTTTTTTTCAAAGTTGCACAGTTAAGTGGATAATAAATCCCTGGAGGTAAGGCAAGCTTGGTGAGCCTGCCAGAGGCAATCAGAACCACATGTGTGTCGCTGAAGGGAGCGTGACCACCTGTGAGGGTCGCATATAAGTAAAAAAAAAAAAGCAAGGATCCCTTGACCTGGACAATCTTAGAGAGAAAAAACAAACTGGATCCCAGGATATAATTTGATTAGAAATGTGCAGGAGCTTTAGCCAAAACAGGAAGGGCACTGCTTGACTCAACATGTTTGCAGTGTGGACATATAAAAGCAAAAGATTGCGCCAACAGTTCCCTCCTGTAAAGCCCAGCTAGGTGTGCTGTACTATTCTGTAGTTAATGGTGTTATGGTTCGGAGATAATCAAAATAACATTATCATATGAATTGTTCTGCAAACTTTTTTAAGTTCACATGCATGCATAAATTAACCAAAATTAGCATATCTTCCTCCACCAATTTGTCAGTTGATCAATCACTGGTGCAAACACTTTTAGCATTATTTTTCGAATGTGGGAAAAAGACTTTTGTTAAATTGCTATGGCAAATAATTCTGTCAGTGTTGTGTAGAATCATTTCTAAACTCAAATTGTCAAGAGGGTGATTTTTATTTTTTGTTATCCACACAAGGTTTCCAAATATTATGCACAATGTTTTGGAAAATTATCACAAATATAATTTCTAAATTTGTACAGAAATTATTATAGGAACTAGTAGACTAGAAAAACCTTTACTCATTCGTTTCATGCAATTGATTCCTTTTCACCTTTACTGAAGCTATAGACAGATTTCCTTGCTGTTGGTTATTCCAGGCTTAAATACATCATTAGAAAGTAATACAATGCCGAATGAGGTTGCATTTGTTTAGCACACACTGTTTAGATTTATACTGTAACTGTGCTGTAAAGTGCTTCTATTTTGACTCTAGTCCAGACCCCAGAGTGTTCAATTTAAGAGTCCCTCCAGGCAATTTAAGACTTCATTTTGCCGTGTTATTTAATGGCATATCTCATTACTGTTTTATGATGCTGTAAGCAATATGCTCTCCAGAAAACTACTATTACCTGCAGCTTAGATGTTCCGTTAGTTTAGCATGAATATTACCTCCTAAGGCCCATTAATCAATTACCTCTGGAAGGGCCCTGAAAATAATTTAATGATTTGATTTCTGTATTTACTTAAGGCACAGCTTTTAATTAAAGAATTCATTTACTCCACTACAGCTCTCTCCTGACACTTTCTCAATGTTATGCTATGATGGAGAGAATTGTCTAGTGTAAAAATCCCAGCCTTACCTTCCAAGTTTGAATAGATTTCGCAGATCCCTGTTCATAGCTCATTGCTTATTAATACCTGTAACACATAATTTACTTCAGCTTACAGTGCCCTTCAAAAGTTTTTCGATAAAAGCTGTAAGCTGACTCTGACTACAAAAGTCAGATTAGTCATAATGTAGAACAAGTACTAACCACAGAGAAACCTGTGTACAAATGTTGGGACAGATGTGTTTGTGGTGTTTTTGAACAGCTGAGGGGTACAAGCCAAGGTGAGAACCATTTTTTTATTAATACATTAATGGTCCAACCCACCACAAAAAGAATAAATAAGCTCTCCCTCTCTGGATGTGTTGTACATAGCTTATTATTTATTTAAATTTAAAGGTTTTGTTTTTTGAATCTCTGGACTAAGAAGGTTAATGACATTATTTAATCATCTTTAGAGGGAGTTCTCTCTAAATTATCTTCTTGTGCCTAGAGCACTTTCTAAAGTGTTTGCAAATCCTGTAAAAAAAAAAAATGATAGCAGGCCAGAACTGTGATGGCAAAAACACGTGGACTGACCATTGCTATATTCTGAATATATGCTGGAGACAGCCACCTAATTGGCATGATGAAGAGAAGATGCTTTGCAGAGTTTGTATCCAGCCCTTGAGTATGTACCCATTAGACATGGAAAAGTACAAGGATTTTGATGTTAACAACTTCCTGAATTTATCAGATGTTTCTGGACAGTTTTAGAAACTCGTGATTTTTGTTAATAACTCACTAGGGTAAAAACAATTGCATTTAATTTCCTCTCAGTGGGGAAGAAGAGCCCTCTGAAACCTTAATCAGAAAAAAAATTGTTGTACCATTTTTGAATAGAATATAATGTGTCAAAGGTTGTTTAATCGGATAAGTAATGTCTCCCACAGGCTCTGTCTGCGGTCTCGCTGAACTAAGCCTGCCTTTGTCTTGTCTTGTTTTTTTTTCTTTACAAACAAACACAGTAATGGTTGCAAAAGTTTAATTAAAACATTCTTGCAGATTGCCCAAGTATTCCCAATTGGTGAAAAAAAGTAAAACAATAAAAGGTTTAGTATTGACTGTAAAAATGCAATTCAGGGAAAATTAAACCTCAGGAATCAAAACCTAATCAAATTTGTTCATTATAAGTCCCACTCATAATGTTTCTCAGCAGTTAGGGAATAAAACTTTCCTTGAAGTCAAAAACACAGTCATGGTGCAACATCTGACACTACGGCCTATAGATGTACTACTTACACTTGCCAACTTGTCTTCTTCTGTCACATGCACAGTCTTTCACCATGCCGGGAAAAAAGTGACAAAAAAGCCAGTACGCTAAGCTTGAAAGTGCAAACTGGTACAGAAGCAGAAAATGGATGCTTCAACTAGAAGAGCCCAAGTTCATCTTCTAGTTAGACTTCTCCTTGTCTTTGAGCTTGACACTGAATACTTACATGACTCCAGTGTTGCTGTTCTGTGGTACAGCCTTCACTCTGACCTTCCATTTTAAGGCAGCTAGATAATAGATGATGTCCAACAGGGATCAAAAAAGTATCATATTTGCTGTCATTACCCCCTTCCGTTCAGTATTTTATTTCCACATACAGCATGTCAAAATCTTTAGTTTTATATAAGGTAAATGTGATGTAAAACTCACAACACTATGCTGTGTCCTTTTTTTGTATTTCTCATCTCATCCTTCCTCCTCCACAGGTGACAGAAATCCAAGACTGGAGTGCAGCCAGCCCTCACAGCGCTGCCTACGTACTGTGGGACAATGGGGCCAAGAACCTGTACAGAGTTGGCTTTGAGGGAATGGTGAGCATACATCGAGTCCGACCCTCATGCTCAGTCACTCACGCACACACGCAGAGTCTCACAAAAGATCAGCTGTCAGGTGGCTTTTGTGTTTGACCGCAGGGCTGAGGCTCTTTCTTTTGCTGCCAGGGCTTTGTGAGAGCCATGCAGCCAGCATGAGTAAGGCACCATTGTACAGGCAGCTGGAAGGGGAAGGTATCTGCATGATAAAGGCAATCTGTTCTTTTTGCTTTTTAGGGGGAGAGAGTGAACATGGAGGTCAACTGTAGTGGAGGGGGACATTGTCTTGGGGTTGTTGCGGGCACAGCTACACACGCGTCTCAAATGAAAAGCATCTTCCTCATTGGTGGAGCCTGCCCTTGTCTTTTTATGAAAGAGGCCAATTGGGTTTCTCCGTTGCATAACAGATTTGTCCTTTGTTATTCTAATAGTTTGAAAGGAAGGTAGATGGCATCTGCCTCTGGATTAAATAAATCATGGATTAGACCCCCCATCTAGACTGTTTTATTTTGGCTTTGTTTCTTATTAAGACAGTGAGCAAATCTTGCAGACAAATACAAAGGGAATCCAGCTTAATGAACATTCCAAATGCAGCCATTCCAAATGCAGCATGAGAGGTCAACCTCTTTCCCTTTTCGTAATCTCTGCTTTGTGCACAAAGCATCATGAGATCAGACGTGTCCTGCTGGCTGCATTCAGTAGGTTAGACTTGTTGTACTCAGGACTTAAATCAGTTCAGAGGGACTGCTCAGCCTCTCGTTCATCTCTGCCCTCTAACTCTGCACATCTGAGTCATCACAAATGATGCTCTCTATCTGTAGCAATGTAGTGTTTCATTGTCCTGCCTTCCCCTTAGGGCACAGATATTGTTGGTATTCTAGACAACTACGCTGTCGCAGCAGCTTGAATTCTTATTTTCATTATTCATGATCATGCCCCTCATCTAATGGAATCACCCTGGGTAATTATCTAACCCCTTCCCTCTTTTCTCTCTCAGTCGGATCTGAAATGTGTCCAGGATGCCAAAGGAGGCTCTTTTTACAGGGACCATTGTCCTGTTTTAGGTAAGTAAGCCGCTGATCTGTGTCCACCGTCATTATTGCACCAATTCTTTCACCTACCGTTCTGGTGCAGTGAATTCAAGGGCATAGGGAAGTTTCTCTTGTAGTTAGTCTTGTCTGGCCACTAGATGGCAGCAATACCTAGTCACCTGGCTGCCAAAACCAGTTGCAGGCTCAGGCCGGGCAGTTACAATATTCCAAGAATTCCTGGAATTAATTGTCTCTCTGAATTCAACACTACAGTCGAAGTCTCTCATCGGGATTAATAGTGTCATTATTTATAGATAGCAGCTCTTTTGATGTGTAGTCTAAGTAGTAATGCTTTATCTGTGATTTGTTGTTACTAGTTTGCTTGTTTTGTAGTACTGTTTCTGCTCACAGATTTATCATACTGTAGTTATTTAAAATGCATTTTCATATTTGTCCTCTATACTAAAATTACTGGCAAACTCTAAACCTTGATATGCAAAAGTTTTCAGTACACTTGCACTAATGCACTTTTATTACTAATAGACTTAACTTTACCTATATGTCCCAGGTGAGCAGAATGGCAACAGAAATCCCGGTGGTCTGCAGATTGGAGACCTAGTCAACATTGACTTAGACCTAGAGATTGTCCAGTCACTCCAACACGGCCACGGTGGGTGGACTGACGGCATGTTCGAGACCCTCACCACCACTGGCACAGTATGTGGCATTGATGAGGATCACGACATCGTGGTTCAGTACCCCAGTGGGAACAGGTGAGGCCCTAGACTGGCTCAGATTTATTCTCTCCCAGTCAATAAGAGCATTGAAACCGCTTCGTCTCTTCAGCATAGTTTCCCATGTATCTAATATTACAGTATCTAATATTAGTACATCTGTTTTCACCTCAGCTCAGTCAAGAGCCGCTAAACACTTCTCCGTACACTTCACCATAAAATGTAATTATAGTTTGTTACACTTGAGAGAAGAGTCTCTCTAAAAGTTTGCAGTCCATTTGTAGTAAAATATTTTCAGTTGACTAGTAGTATTCGTAAAATGTTGAAAAAAATATTTAAAAAAATGTTTAATTTGAATAAGCTGGTGTTGCTTAAATGCATTAATTTCCGTGTTCTTAGATGGACATTCAATCCAGCAGTGCTGACAAAGGCCAACGTGGTGCGCAGCGGTGAAGTTGCAGCCGGGGCAGAGGGAGGCAGTTCCCAGTTCCTAGTGGGAGACCTGGTCCAGATTTGCTATGACATCGACCGCATCAAGCTGCTACAGAGAGGCCACGGAGAGTGGGCTGAGGCGATGCTGCCTGTAAGAGTTGGAAATATGTTCACACTGATTTGTGCAAATGTAACCACAATGGGCCTTATTTATTTAAATGTCAATTTAAATTTATTACATAAAAGTTTCAATTACATGACGGTTTTACTATTAATTTTCAAAAAATTGCATGTAGAATAATTTTAGAAAGAAAGATTTATTTCATTTATCTTGGTAGTTCAATGTCAAACAAAATCATCCAGTGGACTGTAGCTCTAAAACTGTGAGTAACAAAACATTGTCACATCTAAACTACACTCCAGTAGATAGTTTAATTTAAACCTGATGCGTAAAATGTTTGCTACCTGGAAGTGTGAGAAAATTACAGCTGCTTTTGACTCATTTTTTATGTCAGAAATTTGACTTACACTTTATCACAGGAGCAAAATTTGTATGCAAGAACCTTCTATAAATTAGGCTCAATTCATCTAACTGTCTGTGTAATTTTCTGCTGTTCCTCTCACGCTTGGCAGTGCCAGTCCTTCATCTTCTTTAAAGAAATGTTGCAGTATTATTAACATGCAGAGACAAAGTTTCACCCCTCAAATCAGTCTATGGCTGTTTTGCTGCCAATTTCTTTTCTATTCATTTATATTTTTTCTGTCTCAACAAGATGTCATTCTTCCCTTATTATGAAGTTTATTCATTGCTGCCCAGCACGCCTTAGGTTATGTAATGCCAGTCTACTCCAATATGCCACTTGTCCCTGCCAAACTGGCCCCACTCAGCAGCTAATGAGCCTTAAAACCCTGAGATGGGTTGTAGCTTTGATCACTAACCACAGCTCTTTGCCGCCCGCTGCTGCTTCTACTGCAGCAGTCCCTGTTATTGATGACATCCTCTAGGACAGCCCCAGACCCAGCTCAACAGACTCAAAGTGCCTCTTTCTCATATAACCAGGATCGAGATGATATGATTCAAAATTGGAAAGCATTTTGCTCTGCCCTCTCTGTATTGCCTGTATAGATGAGGAATAGTCTAGCAAGTAGAAGGTCTCTTTCTTTTATATCCATCTTTTTTCTCGTACAAGTTAATGTCCTCTGAACAATGAAAACACAGGTTTAATCTATAATATTTTGTTTTTTCTGTCAGTTTTTATTTTAGTAATGAGCTTTGGTTCTTCTCCTTCTAGGACATTTGCTTTGTTGAGCTGATGTGTTCTCCACTTTATCCTTTCCTCCCACCTCTGCTTTTTTTTTTTTTTTGCTCTTTCTCACAGTCTCTCTCCACTTTTCCTCTGACACTTACAGACTCTGTTACACAAAACATAGCCCAAAGACAACAACCCTCCATTTACTAATGAGTTTGTCACTACATTTATCAACAGACCTTAGGCAAGGTGGGTCGTGTGCAGCAAATCTACTCTGACAGCGACCTGAAGGTTGAGGTTTGTGGAACTTCTTGGACGTACAATCCTGCTGCTGTCACCAAGATCGCCCCCTCTGGCTCTGCTGTCAGCAACGCCTCTGGAGGTATGTATGAAAATGTACTACTGACACAGAGAGTGTCGTCACAGTTCTTTGTCCTCACTGCTCCCCCCTTTCTGACTCCCACTCTCAAACACTTTCTGATGTTTTCCCCTTGTTTGGTCAGAGCGTCTGTCTCAGTTGCTGAAGAAACTATTTGAGACACAAGAGTCTGGAGACATCAATGAGGAGCTGGTAAAGGCAGCAGCCAATGGAGACCTGGCCAAGGTGGAAGACATCCTTAAGAGACCGGATGTGGATGTAAGTGCACCATCATTTTGGTATGGGCAGCTGCTGGATTTGTAGATGAGCTTTTGATGAACACTGGGTTATTTTTTCCATTAAACACATACAAAGTATGTGAGTACAATAATAATTGGAGCTGGAATACCCCTGGCTGTGCTCTACTCTGCTCTCAGTATATTGAGAAGGCTGAGGGTCTCCTAGGAAAGGGCTCTGAGATCCTCCTACTCCTACACCTCTCTCAATCTGAAAAGCATTAAGGCTGGGCCCAGAGGAGGCACCAAGGACCATTGGTGTGCACTGCAGCACAGATCCAATTTACTCTCAGAATCAAGTGGAGATCCGCAAACCTTTATGGTTGCAAACTGTGTTCTGACATATGCTGTAGGCTGGGAAAACACCCGTTTGCCACAGGACAGGTCTGTGCTTTGTGTAGGTTACATCAAGTCTGCAATACTGTCTTCACTCAGAAAGCAAGTGTGTGTGTGTATGTGTGTGTGTGTGTGTGTGTGTGTGTGTGTGTGTGTGTGTGTGTGTGTGTGTGTGTGTGTGT
>JBBMJY010000006.1:14839382-14898718 GCA_037833715.1 Toxotes lorentzi
GTGTGTGTGTGTGTGTGTGTGTGTGTGTGTGTGTGTGTGTGTGTGTGTGTGTGTGTGTGTGTGTGTGTGTCAGTGGCGAAGGCTGGCCAGATGCCCTACTGCCTTTCAGTGGAATTATTTGCTTAAAGCTGAGCACACTGAGCCTGGCCAAGTGATCCGCCTGCCAGGACAAGAGATGTCTCGAGACTCCCAAAGGAGTCCACATTAATATTTATGCTCTGAGTTTTTGCAGTGCTGCAGTTGGTGATGAAACATGCACACACAGCCGTGCATGCACATCCACACGTACAAACGCTTAAACACACCCTCACCAATCTCTTAGCCCCTCAGGTGATCAGCTAATTCAGTAGATGCAGATCTAAGCATCAAACATGACATTGTCACACACCCGTATTCTCACTCTGACTCCTGATGTGTTTGCAGGTGAATGGGCAGTGTGCTGGACACACTGCTATGCAGGCAGCCAGTCAGAATGGTCATGTGGATGTCTTAAAGCTACTGCTTAAACACAGTGTGGACCTGGAGGCTGAGGTTGGTATAATTAAAAAAAAAAGAAGAATAATGCTACTCTCTCATCCATGTTCTTCCAAATCACAAATGCATCTCTTATTTTACTGAATGTCACACAGTGTGGCAAAAGGTGAAAATCCAGTCACAGACACAACACTGAGTCATTATATTGGTGTGTTATGGTACTCAGGACAAAGATGGAGACCGGGCGGTGCACCACGCAGCCTTTGGTGATGAGGGCTCTGTCATTGAGGTGCTGCAGAGGGGCGGTGCCGACTTGAACGCAAGGAACAAGCGAAGACAGACTCCATTACACATAGCTGTCAACAAAGGCCACTTGCAGGTGGTCAAAACCCTGCTGGACTTTGGCTGCCACCCCAGCCTCCAGGTATCTGTCACCACGTCTTATTTACCTATTGAGAAATGCTTTGTAACACAAACTGTGACATTTCAGGAAGGTAAAACAGAAACAATATATTCAACAGCACTGTCAGAGTGTTCAGTCTATGTTGATTGATGTCACTTTATGGTTGGCTGCCACTGTTTGGTATAATACATTTATGGTCAGGTTATTGAAGGCAGGGTTTGAATCACAGATTAGTGAGAGAGTTGTAAGTGACACAAGGTTTCCCTTTTAGGATTCAGAGGGTGACACACCCCTGCACGATGCCATAAGCAAGAAGAGAGACGACATGCTGTCAGTACTGCTGGAGGCTGGTGCTGACGTTACCATCACCAACAATAACGGGTTCAATGCCTTGCATCATGCTGCCCTGCGAGGAAACCCCAGGTATGCGACACTAGCTGTCACACTTATTTGCTGTCTAGGAGGGGCCAGGGCATGTTTAAGTGGAATCTGTGGAAACTGAGTCCTCGGGATCTCAGTAAATGTCTGCTGAATGCTTTCACTAAAGCCCATTTTTTGTACACATGCTGAATCCTAAAATCTTGCCCTAAAAGCTATGTACATTTCTGTTATCCACACACTAAATTCCCAGATAATGAGTAAGGCTTTCTTTGATGTATTCTGAATCTTGAATGATTCAACATTGATGCACAAAACTCAGTAACAGTAATAAAGGAAAGAAATCAAAAATTAAGCTGCGCTACGAATCTCACCACCATGAATTTAAGAGAGATTCCCAGCCCCAATAATGAATGGGCACCAGACAAACTATTATTATAATTGAACCATATAAAACTTTTGTTTATAGCTATTTGTCAAAAGCTAGAACCACTAGGCTTTATACTCTGCTTCTTAGCAGCTAAAGGACAGAGGCCATGGAAGAAGAACTAATCTGCTAGTACTAATCCATTACTTAATCATCCTCTGTTGGAATGAAAGATGTAGGCTCACGACCTACAGGTCTAAACTAGGAGACAGACACAAACAAAATTACATTTTAAATAACTGGTAGATGATCCTACTAAGGCACAAGAATTTTTTAAAAGCATGGCATTTCAGAATATGTGTTTATTTCACAAATTATTGTATTTGTTATAGAGATCAGTTTTCAGTCATGGGTATTTGTTGTATAGTCTGATGTGTTCTGAGGAGGATATGCAAAACCTGTGGATCAAACTTACAGATTAATCATCTTTTCAGCATCTCCCAAACATGTTATGTAATACACTAGTGCAACCATGTGTGGTGCCTTCCTTTAAAGTTCTTTTGAACAAAAGTTTAAAAGATTTGCATAGCTAAAATGAACCCACCACCTGATGTGAATATTTCTTCCACAGATTCTACTTAAATTTAAAAGTGGTTTAAAGTTGTTAGAACTGAAATAAGTTTAATTCCAGTTCCCCACTGATCACATGTTATCCTTTTATAAACTTTACTTTCAAACTGAATTGGTATCTCAATTCAGTTTGACGTTGATTGAGATCTGAAGCAGGCCTATAGGCTTCATCTCCCCAACAGATGGTATGGTCTCAAATTGACATTACACTACCTTTGAGGCCCTGAAAGCATCTGTCTTATGTTTACTTCTTTTTATTAGTGTAGCTAATAGCCCTTGAAGTTCATTTGTTGTTTCTTTTTACTGTAATGCTTGTCCGTCACCGTGTGTTGTGAGCAGAGGCTGGCCTGAAGCGGCTGGCCCGTGCAGCAGCAACAGCAGCAGCAGTACGCCTTGTCCTTGGCCATTGCTATTTCTGGCTGCAGCAGATAGCTGCTCCGCACTTTGGCTGTTTTATTCTTGTCTCTCAACCATGAGCATATTAAAGATGGCTCAGAGAGACGGCTGTCTGTATCAGGTTGATCATCCAGGGCCTCTTAAGGAGATGGGCATTGACGTTACAGGGTCAGTGTTATAGACTGGAGCGATTTCTAGAAGCGTTGAGGGCTGCCGCCTTTGCTGAAAGTATTGAGTGTGTATGTGAATGTTTGCACATGAGCGTGGATATCCCAGGCTAAATGTCATTCCCCTTCACTGGCATTCATTCCTTTGGCATGAGGACAAATGGAATTGCGGTCAGAGGGCTCTGGAACACCTGCCACTAGCCTGGCCAGACCCAGCCCTCCACCTCTGGCACACTGCAGAACAGGCAAGGGCCTGTTTCCTGTGTGGTACACTGATCGAGTGATTTGCAGATTGACTTAGACATAAAGAATACCATATAGAAACACAAAATATTTTAATATTAATCAAGGCGAAAACCAGTTGTAAAGAGGTTGATCTCCATTGAAATTTATAGGTAAATAGATTCAGGTTACATACAGTTTATGTGTCATGGTTTTTGTTTTTTTTTTCAATTAAGCAAATGAATATGATGACAGTATTAAGAACAGTCATTACTTAGGGCTTTTAAAAGACAGATTGCATTGCACTTCAAAGAAGAGCAGTGCTTTACAAAAAGACAAAATGTGAAAAGGAATGAACCAGATGGGAATATTGTGTAAAATTAATAAATGGAGAAACGGAATGAGCAGCAACAAATGTGCAGAAAATTGCAGAATTTAAAATAATTAAATTTACAGTAAGCTAGAAACTAGTTTTTCTGATTGCCTTTGGCAGGTTGTTCCTGAGTTGATGATCCCTGAAATTCTGTAATTAAATGTAATTATATAGATGTAGGTCAGTCTGATTAAAATCCACATGTTAAATCTTTCTCAAATAATACCATTAAATGACATAAATAAATAAAAATCACTCACAGAAAACACACACACACACACACACACAAATAGCCATATGGTCAGCAGTCCCAGCGTGACTTTGTAGTCAGAGGGAAAAAAAAATTACAAGGCTGCTGTGTTGTCTTTTATCATACAGCTTTTAGATTTTAATTAATAAAGCTAAAATCTATTTACGGAAGGTTATAAACTGGCATAGTTTTGACAAAAATTGTTATTATAAATATTATAAATTATAATCAGAAACATTAAAATGGGACAGGAGAGTAATGTGTAAACCAGGATTCAGAATGTAAAGGAGTAGAAAGATGGTCCGCCGTACGACTCATTGATTTAGAGGTGAAAAGTGCTGGAGTACAGTATTTTCTGTATCAGGGCCCCTGTCATGTTGTGTGTGCGTTGCTTGCTTCGGTCCTTGCTCTGTCCCCTTGCCTTCACAGAAACGAAGATATATGTCCCCTTCTCCAGTCCGCCCATTTACTTTTATTTCACGCTCGAGCTCCTGCAATATCAGGGAGGCAGTCCGCAAGTCCTAAAGCCCTCGAAAATCTCTCCCTTGGTTGAAGTAAAAGTACCTTGTCTAGTGTGTTTTTAGTCGAGACGCAGTTGTTTCGATTGAGTCCTTAGTGGAGTTCCTACTATAGAATCATATTTCTAAAAAGGAACCCCTGATGACTATCATGAAGAAGTGTTTGGAGTTGAAGGCTAATCAGAAGCCCCTCAGATGGAGCCTTTGTGGGTAACAATTTATGTAACTATTGCTTCCTCATAGTAACTTTAAGAATTGGGTCTGCTCTGTCTCCTCCTGTTTAGATTGAGCACCAGCACAGAATGTTCTGGCATTCGGGGCTTAAACAAGTCTAATCTTTAACTTCTCATCAACACTATAACAAAACAACAAGGAAAAAATGGCTTGCACTTTGTGTTCTTCTATGCTTTCTCTTTGTAAGTGATGTAAGTTATCAACGTCAAATGCTAGCTTTTGGGTTCAAGTGGAGAGTGCGTCAGAGTCCCTGTTGTGTGTGTGTAATGTGTGTTATATGCCTGGGTGTTTTAAGAGCGTGGGTGGGTCTTCTAGCGGTGGAGAGAAGATTGAGGAAGACACATAGGAAGAACCCTGTGGGTGACAGATGAATCTTTCAACTTGGAGTCCCAAGTACTGAGACAAATCAACTCTACCAACAGGGGTGTGCCAGGAACTGGGGAGTTTTACTATATTTCACCTTGTTCATTACTCACACACACACACACACGCACACACACACACACACACACACACACACACACAGGCACCCACTACAGAGTGTAAAGGCATTCCCTCATAAATTAGACCTAGTTGTTAAGTTTTACAATTGCTAGTAAATTGAAAGTGCTGGTATAACCAGCAGTAACGTGTTCGGGAAGGGATTTTCTCGGACATCCACATTGTGTGTTCTCCCGATGTGTGTTTACTGCAGCCCCAGCCTGCAAGGAGAGCCTGGCCCGTCTCTGTGTCTTTCCCTCGGGCTGCTAGAAGCCAGTAGCTGCTACAATACTGTAAACAATACGATTAATAGCCCATGACTCATAAACGGGCTCCAAACAAGCCCTGCAGCGGAGGTCTGTACCCTTTTACGTGTCACCTCCTTGTAATATTTGCCCTCCTCCCTTCCTCATATAGTTCTCAGCTTTCTTTTAATATGGCAACACACAGGCAAACCCCACATGCTAATCACCTCACCTGAGGAGACAGAGGGCTCTGCAAGCTTTCATACTGTGCTCCCAATATAATGTCAAATGAGGTCATAACGTTAGTATTGTAACACGGATAACAGTTACATAGAAAATAGTGTTGTGGGTCCTTGTGGATAAATCCGTGAAATGGGTCAAAGGTTTGCATTTCTAAGGGCTTGCTGCTAAATTCACGTTCTTCATGGCTGCCATTGATTGAATACAGCGTTCTTCACCCTCTCTCTTGCTCATTTCAGACTAGGCTAATCAAGTCTGACTACCGTGATTGAGTAAGCTAGTGCTTCTTACATTACCCAAATAGATTTCATGGTCATTGCTCCAATGGAATACACTTTAAATTCAAAAGAAATGGAGAATACAAAGCTATTGAATTTAATAGTTGCCTTTAATATGTTCTGTGCACATCCTCTAATCTGATTGAGTAATTAGACAAATCACATAAATTACTCCTTTAAGATCAATTTTGGAACAAATAAATGAGGAGTGTTTTTGTGGTCATGTTGTGTATTGTCTTGTCAATTTGACATAGGATTAAGCTCCAAATTAGGAAGGCAAAAGAAAGGAGAGAACAGAGAAGCAGGGAGGGTGGGAGACAGTGTGAAGGGAGTTTGGTTTTATCTGCCTGCTTGTTCTGCAGTAACAACGAGCGAAAGTGTGAGGCTGTAACTGTTTGCGAGTGTCTGCTCCTGTGATTTGTGCGCTCAGCTCCTGTCCTCAAGAGCATCTGGCTCTCATCTACCCCAGCTTGTCCAGCATCACTGCAGGAGGCTTCAGGGGAAGGAGGCCAGAGAGTTTGAATGTGTGTTTGTGTATGTTGTACACTTTCTAAACAACTACATCTTGCCCCTTCTTTACTTCTTGCAATCTTATAGTTATATTTCTTTTTTAGAACCCTTTTCAATGCCATTGCACCCCTGCTGAGCTGCATTAGCTGTCTCTTTTATTTTTCCTCTTTCGCCGATTCCCTCCCACAGTGTAATTGACTGTTAGCATCCAGTGACAGTCAGTTTAGGAGGTGTCTTAGCAAGACAGCCCCACATTCTCACACAGACATGTGAGTGCTGTGTTTCTGAAATAGCGCACGCGGTCTACCCCCTGCTATTTTTGACACAGTCATTGATAGTGTGGTCAGAATATCAATCCCTCTAGAGGCAGAGAGGCAACACTCAGTCAGGAAAGGGGACCATACCAAAGTTTTGAAGCTGGGATTGTTTCTTTATTAGTCAAAAATGAGACAGATTTAGCATTGAACATGACAGTCACCGAACACTACAGATGTTGTTGATAGAGGAAAGCCATAAGCCAGTCATCATCAAGAAGTGGCCTGCTGTTGTTACAGTGATTGTGTTGAAGGCATCTCAGCAAAAGGAGCTCCTGTAGTCATCAAAGCATAGCTACAGCTGGTTGAAGGGGACCAAATCCATTCAAGAGGTGATTTGGTTCCATTTTACCAGCTTTAGCAAAGCATTTTGGAATCACTGTTTCAGAGATAGACATGAAAATTGCTGAGGTGAAGTGAACTGTCTCAAAGGCTCTCTACCGCACTCAAGTTTTATCCAAACACTAATCGAGAAAGGCCTTGTTGCTTTTGGACATCTTATTAAAATCCAAGATGTGGCTCATCGCACCATGTCCACCCACTACTTGAAATGGACAGCGCTGTGTCTCTTTCTCTCTACTGCTTTTTCTCTCGCCTGTTTACCTTCACCCACTCTGTATGACACACAGGTACATTTAGCACACTACACCCCATTTACCACCACACCAATAACACACAGGTACAGTTGATCAACCTTACCTAACTTTCTCCTTTGTTGCCTCCCAGGTAGCCTATTTATCCTCCTCGCTATCTTTTTAAGTTTTATGCTTGCCCCCTTCCAGAGAGTGAGAAAAATTGTTCCCTGAGAAAAGGATAATAATAATCTGTGGCAGTGCACTTGAGTCAAATGTCCTGGAGTCATGAAGCAATTACAGGCTCTGACAGATGGGCCGTGCTGCAAGCACGCTGCTGCTCCGGTCACCGAGACGGCCAACAGACAAATGCAGAGGCATAACCACATACACAAGCTCTCTCACTCATACTCCTACTGTAGCACTCTGGGGCGTCAAGTCACAACATTAATTTAAACCAGTCATTTAAGTCCTAGAGACTGATTTGTAGTGTAGAGGGTATTGTTTGAACAGTGACTGAGGGCGGATTATTTTATGTCTTTTTCAGGGCTCTACAGCAGTGCACTTTTGTAACATTTTCTACTAAAAATCCATCCTGCGCTAGTACAAAAACGATCACTGTAGCACCCATATAAAGAACATTTTGATTATGTTTATGCCTGTGCGTACATAAGCTTATAGCAGTTCTCAATCATGACATCACTTAACTATTGCGGCTATTAGAGCAACATCAAAACACATTTCCCATATTTTAGCCGTGAATAGTACTGTTACATATATTTTTCTTTTTAATCTCACACATTTTTTTTTTTCGTTTTTGCCACAAAACATTCAGCTTCTCAAACACCTTCCCTGCCTCCCAAAAAACTGTAGCTCGCTCTTTGCATTAGGGTACAGTTAACTAACATTTATTTGGCCTATTTTCAGCCTTCACTTCTTTCTAATTAATCTTAATAAATGTTCCTTTGACACTATTTTGTAAGGGGAGCTTGAAACATAGTCAGCTGTTATAATTATTGACTTTTCTCTGCCAAGGCACGAAAGAGGCTCTCAGAGTGGCCAGCGACAGCTGAGGGATATACGGCACTGCTTGTAGACAGGATGGAGGTCAATATAGGGCTAGCTTGATATGGCACACCAGAGGCAGGTCTATTTGTAACATACACATGCACATTCATGCTTGCTCACTTACACACACACACACACACACACAGTCTCTTAGTCACTCAGAGTCAGGTGGCCAGGCGGCTCACCTCGTCTAAGGGCCATAACAGGGCAAAAGCAGGGGGGACGACAGGCACTGAGCATTTGATAATGTCAGCATCTGCTGTGTTTGTCACTCAGACAGCAGGTCAGTGCTATTGAGGGCCTGGGAGAAACATGCAGTGCAAGCCATTCACTCCTACACGCCTCTTATGTCTTGACAGGAAAGAGAGCTAGACAGACAGAAGATCATGCAGATGGGTCTGAATGGTGGGAAAAAAACTGAAAGAACTGAAGCCAAGCCCACTGAAGTAAAAAAAAAAAAATTAAAATAAAATCAATTTTAGATCTGAACTGAGGTGACCTTTTCTCTATTGTCTGTTTTTAGTGTTTAAAGAACCAGTAACTCACCAATTCAGAAGTCCTGCTTTCAGTCCTGGAGTATTTCCCTTTAGAACATTTGAGCAAGACTTTTTTTTTTTTCTTCATAGATCAAACATGACTTCTTCAAAGAATTTAGGGTTTCTAGGCTACACACAATTTTTTGTTTACAGCTTAAATCTTTTTAACCATTGTCAGCAAACAAGGTTAAAAGATGCAGATTTTCAGTGTTGGTGTCACTGATGTCACTTCAGCTCAGATATTTATTTTTATTCGAGGGAAATACAGTAAGTCAGCCCTTTGCACGGCATATTAATAAGTTCAGAACGAAGTCTCTAGTATTTCAGTAGAAGAAAGCTGTCGTACAAGAGCGGCATGCATGCGTTTTTTTTTTTTTTCATTGCTCCACTGCAGGAGAAATTTTATAGGTGCAGATACATTCCAGTCTGCAGCCACTAACAACAATCATTGTAATTTAGGAAAATAAATCTAATTTGATGAAGGGGCACATAATTGTTATTTATTCCATGTGCTTTTTTGAGCTGAAGTCAAAATGCAGTGGAAAAAATAGCAAAGCAGTGATGCTACAGTAAAGGGGTTTAAAGAGATGTAAACCTGTGCTAAAACTGGTACAGGTCTTGTCTATGATCCAGGCACAGGCCAGAGAGAGGGTCAGAATAGGTGAAAGTGCTAGATATGAATAGCTCGCCATGCAAACTGCTCTCCACCTCCCCCCTGGCTTCATTTCTCTGTGTGCCTCTGTCCATATTCTGTTGCCTTTATTTGTTTGAAGCAGTCGACAATTGGAATCAGCTGACAGGCCAGAGTTGACCCTGATCCTGCATTGTCACTTTTTGATGGTCTAATCTGACTGCCATGCAGCCCAGCAAAGCATTTGGCAAGCATAGCAAACGTGAACAATGAGAGCAGGAATCAGGGGAAGGGAGGGGAGCACGGGGCAGCCGGGTTGATGTGGGGTGGGGGTGCGGAGAAGGGCAGCGGCATAAAGGGAGGGCAGTCATAGTTAAACACACAAGATTGTTAACACGGAAGCCATATGATACAGCAGTAGGATAGAGCCAGCTTGTGGCAGCAGCAGCAGCCTCAGTGCCTCTTCATTCTGCCTACTCAGCAACTATTTCCTGCTCTTTCAGTTGCATGTTTAAAAAAAAAAAAAGCCAGCAACAATAGCAGAGTTTTGGTCCACTTCACCTTGCTTTCTCTTCCCCTTGATCCATGTGGAAGTACTGGAAAAGATTATGGTATTAATGGTCAGGAGCAGCTCCAGCATACCGCTCACTGCTTGCTGAAGTTGGTGCTAAGTTGCCGCTGGCTGAATTTCAAGGGCTGTAATGCAGTAATATCACCCAATAATGAAAGGAGGCCCTGTTCATATGGCGATGTCACAAGGCGACTATTTTCCCATAGTTGGCGTATGTGGCTAAAGTAGTGCGCTAAACTCATGCTGCTCAAAACAAGCCCAAAACATGATTAATATCATTTTATGCTAAGTTACATAATTGTCCAGTGAATTGTTGGATTCAATTGTTTTTTTTTACTGCCCAAGTCAGCCAATTTGAGAAAGCAGTGAGTTCCCTACAGCGATCATTGCTGCAGTGAGACTGCCCAGAGACAGTATAGCTAATGTATGAGCCTTACCACTTACATTCATGCTCTCTTTTCCTCTCTTTCCCTCCCTCTCTCTCTTTACTTTGCTTGCTATGTTCTCTCACACCATGATCACAGCCATATTTGCAAAGCACAAGCATATCCTCAGACAGTGCTGTCCAACATCATTTTCCCAGAACGAGGATTCGTACCTCACCAAGAATACATACTTCTTTACATTCCATAGCTATCATATGTTCATATGGGTACATAAAGAAGTATGTACACCAAGGAGGTAATCTTAGGTATGAAATTTTCTCACCTTTAGCCAAGGTCAGGAAGTTATGAGCAGAACATTTTTCCTCACCGTTCTCTCTCTCCCAAGTATGGTAGTCTGCACCGTAAGGTGACTTTGAGTGTAAATTCAGTTCAACACTCAAGGCTTTCCTTTGGTTGCCATGTAAGGCTGAACAGCCAGTCCCCCCGCCCCTGAACATAACAAAAGTTTTGCAGTCCATACCATAGTCGACTGTTACAGTGACCCCCGCTGTCCTCCAGACAACTGGGAGAGACCAGGAGGATCAGGGGGAGGAATACACCTCCCTTTTTTATGGCAGTTAGAAGGTGGTCTTTTTCTCTTTCCAGGAAAAATGTTGAGGAGGTAGATTAAGGGGTTTGACAAAAACAGCAGCAAAGAAAAGAAGAGTTTTCTCCTTGATAGAAAGTCCTTGTTGTTAGGTGCCTCTGTGTGCACCCCGTCTTGTGTGACGATCATTTGCTGTGTCCTGGGAGCAGAGGTGCACCTATAAGCTGAACGGCCCCGCTGACATACTAAACATTTTCACTTCTCTCCTCCCACTTCTCTTTCAGTCTGTCTCCCTCACCGCCATCTCGTTCTCTTATTTCACCCCCACCTTCTGTATCCTTTCCTACCTCTCACTTCTGCCAATATGTACCCCTCTCTTGCCTGTCGCTGTTGTGTCAGCGACGTCCCCAGTGGCTAGCTGGAGCGGTTGCTGATGTTTGAAAACGAGGGTGATCCAAGTGGAACAGGAAGCTATTGTGAGCAGGATTTGGGCTTTAGGCGCAGAGGCAGGCCATAGGTCACATGAAGGCGCTAATGCCCACTCAGCACTTGTGGATTGGTCCTGGTTATACCCCACACCCACCACCAGCTCTCTCTCTCTCTTTACCTCATTCTCTCTCTCTCTTCCCACACTGTTTTTATGGTCACCTTTTCTCACTTCCTCTTTCCTCTGATCAAACCTCACCTGTCTGTGTTTACAGTGAGACCGGCTGTTCCATTGCAGAGGGGGTGGAACAGATCAATAACCATTTGCATGGTAGCGAGAATTGTTCAGCAAGTCTCTAATGAATCTTTGACCCAGACCAACACATTCCACAAGTCCACACTGTCTCCAACCACGCTAAGCTAGCCAGCAGGCTGAATGCTGAGGCAATGGGTGTAAATCAAAAAATGGATTAAGGGAGACCAGCTTAGGTTTGAGTTTGGAGAATGGGTCGGAGAGAAGTGAATAAATGGGAAAAGTGGTGCAATGTTTTTGCAGTGGAAGGGTTTGGAATAGTAATGAGGGGAGGTTGAACTGGAGGTGACAGTTGTTCTCAGCACAAAGATAGGGCTGGGCAGGTGGATCAGCCTGGTCCTAAAGGTGTGACGTCCTGTTTAGGAAATGTCACAGCCACCCGAGAGGGTGAGCAAATAGGAGAGAGGGGGTGAAATTCCTTCCTACACACAACGGGATGGAGGTTGAGGAACATGAACCAGCGAATTAGCCCGGTGGTTGTTGTGTCTGTTCTGGTTTGGGCGATAGCACTGCAGCACTGTGTGCCCCGCATGCCCTGCCTAGCCTATAGCAATCCGTTACAGAGAGAGAGAAAGAGAAGAAACTGGGTTACTACCCTAAGTGCTGTGGGTTCAACCAGTGACACACATCTACTTAGCCAACCATTGCTGCCCAATATCCCCTCCCACCCGTCCTCACCTTCCTCCCCCCACCCCACATCTGTGTTAATACACTTCTCACAGCTGTGTGCCGTCAATCCGCTTTTCCCCCTGTTCAGAACTCCCGACCTGCCCGCTGTTCATTATTCTGATGCTTCGTCATTCCTCTGGTCGCCACATTCCATCCGTCCGCCCCAATCAGCCAGCCTTGGGTTTAAAAGTGCGACGTGTCCTCAAACTTACCTCCCATCAATTAAGAATGGCAGTGACCTCCCCCGCCCCTCAGTTTAATTGAAAAGTGGTCTGGTAAGACCAAGTAAGAAAGAAAAAGATATTTTTTAAAAAAAGAGAGAAAAAAATAACACATTAAAAGTCCGAGTAATTATAGTATCCTTTGTCATGGTGACAAAAACATCTTGGAAGGTGTCGGATGCAGAGGGCGAATTGTGCATAAGGGAATGTCTCTCCACACCAGTGCAGGTCTGAGTTAACGAGTCCGTGATTAGATAGCGGCAGAGCTGCAACCATGAAGCCTAATGAGCCAAAGAGCTCTACTGCTGCAGCATGTCCGGCCAGTGCCAGGAACACGAGAGAGAGAGAGAGAGAGAGAGGGAAAGAGAGCAAGACAAGACAGGGAGGGAGGGAGAAAGAACAAGATGAGAGAGATAGAGTGGAGAGTGCAAAAAACAGGGCTAAAATCCATGTGGACCATAGCAACTCCCCAGCCTCCCTTTTCCCTGTTCCACCTCCTCCTGCATCCTCTTCCTTGCCATACTTTTTTTCTGTTTATAAAGCCTTTATTTCTTCCCTTCTTCTAAGACAAGAGGAGCAAGAGAAAAAAAAAGCCCAAAGGTGTTCTCTGGTTAAGTTCTATCCCAGTGCTGCTGCTGCTGCAGAACAGTGCATTCCACTCCCCCTTTCGACTACGCGACTCACAGGCAAACCATGCGGTTAATAACTGATCGCATCCGAAGAGGAGAGAGGGAAGAGGCAGGACAGGAGACGTCAAGGCCCGTCAGTGGTAAACTCTGTCCGAAAGCGATGGAAGAGCATATATTACCTGTCAGATCAGTTTCTTATCTGAGCTGCTCCTCCTCTCTTCCCCTCCTCTCCTCCTCTTCCCGTAGTGAAGAGAGCCATAATGACCTAGAGAGCGCTCCAGCTGCTGCAGCCATCGTGTGTGCCGGGTGCACGCCTGACTCGCTGAATCAGCTTCTATGATTGGGGGGAGGAGGGGTGGTGGCGGGCGGGTTGAGTGCCAGAGTCAGGGAGGGGAGGAGGGGGAAAGAGAGAAATCGGGCATACACACACACACACACACACACACACACACACACACACACACATGCGCACACATTCCCACACAAACACAAGTCATACCTTTAGAAGAGGAAGATGTAGAGCTGACATGAAGAGCTGCCATTTGAAAAAAAGGGGGGGAGGCAGAGAGAGAAGAGGGAGAGAAGGAGTGGTAAAAAAAAAAAATTCTGCAGCATTCTCTTCTCCATCATGTGCATTCTGAGGGAGAGAGCTGGGAGGATGCCCTGGTCGGTGGAGGAGGCAGAAAGTATACCAACCGTCCTCCCACCCTGCCTTTTTCGTATTCCATCGACACACACGCAGCCCCAGAGCTTTATCCTGCTCCTAACATGCGCTTTTATTATTCAGTGGAACTTTATACAGCAGCTTAGAAGAGGGAGTTTACCGAATGTTTGAGAGCAGAATTGTGATAGAGGTATTTAAAAAAGAGGTGTCTGTGCCTCTGCAGTAGAAGACAGCTGTACTTTTAATAGTCCCTCGCGATCCATGCAAATTTGATTACCATTGTCCGGGACTAGAGATGAAGGATATTGCAATATCTTTTTTTTTTTTTTTTTTTTTGGTGCTTAGATTTTTCGCACTTTTTCAACATGCAGCTTATGCATTCTTAAAAGTGCACCACTAGGGTCACCTTTTTACCGGGAAGAGATCAAGCAGAGATGCTGCTGCAGTTGGGAGGGCAGAGATCACAGGAAGAACACAGCGACAGCAAATTAGGGACAAGAGACCGACCAACCAGTAGCTTCCTACCCCACAGTGTGAGGGCTAAGCTAAATGGTTAGCACTTTGTGGGAAGCCAAGCATGTGAAACATGCCTAGGCCCCTGTTGCCGGGCTGCTCCTGTGTCTTGTCTCACCACCTCCCTGACCATATTTAGTCAAGCAGTGCAAAAAATAGTTCCCACTCCACTCCACTCTGCTCCTCTCCTTGTCTCACCCCCCTCTTCCAGACCCCCCCAAGCAACTGTTGGCTACAGGCTCCGGGAAGCCTTCCCTACGGCTCCCTGCCTATCGATTCCACTGGCCTGGAAGGAGAGAGGAGCGTTAGGCCAGCTAGCCCCTGCTACCATTTGCTGAGCTATTTTTAGTAGCTCCAAATAAAGTGCTCTCTCGTGCTTCCACTTGTATATTCTTGATTCCCCCCCCCCCCGTTTTACATCCTTCACCACCAATTCCACCGCCTCCTCTGATACCACCCCCTCACTCCGTGTGTCCTTTTGACGCCCCCCCACTCTCTATCATTCTTCTTTTTAAATAGAGCTGGAACACGCTGCTTATGGTAGAGCTTCCGTCTGCTCACCTCTATACTTAGAATAACTGCATATTCGAGAAATGGAGGAGAGAGTAAGGCTGAATGTGTAGCGCAGAGAAGCGTGGAGGGTGTTAGACAGCAGGAAATATTATTGTGTTTTCCCGTTTATTTATTTATTTATTTATTTATTTATACTGCTTCTGGCAATGCAGGGAGACAAGTGGCAGCCTCACCTCTGAGGCACTGAAAAGTTTGGGCTGCTTTCTCTCCTTTTTGAGCTCTCATTAATTTTCAAGTGTCTTTTTCAAGCTTTCCCGAGGCGCGGCCACTGAAGAATCTGTTTAATTAGTTGGTCTCATCACAGGGCACATCTATACTGTACGGAAGCAATGTCCTCTGTGCCCTCCTCTCTTTTTCACTCTCTCCTCCTCTCTCCTCTTATACCTCAATGACAGCACACAAGTCCTCTTACTTACCCCACCTGCATTTTAACTGCAGAATGCCCCAGGATGTGTAAGCCTATGGTTTTGCACACAAAATATGCTCTTTAATAAGGTAATCACATGGAAACCAGACTGTGGCATTTCACTTGTAATGAATGAGACTGTGAAAACTCATAAACACCCTGAATACACCATGAACATTTATCAAAGTGTATTTTCATGAGCCAGAAAAATGTCACACAGTTCTCTGGTTCTTGATTTGATAAGCCTTTTAAGAAGCTCACAGTCATTCTGCCCTCACTCGCAGTTATATCTCAAGCCTTCATGACGGAGATAATTCTCCATAGATTTAAGTGTGCAATTTAATTAATATATTGTCACTGCAATTTATAGCTTTTCGATTACATTATCTATACGGCTGTTGAAGAATTGACCATTTGCAAGATAAAATGGATTCATAGCTAATGTGTCTGCTCAAAACTTGACCTTACATGACCAATCAAAGTGCAGAATTGTAGCTGCATAAATTGCAACTGTAAATGTTCACCTGTTGTTGCACTACACTCACTGTGTTGGCACACCATTTAAACTTGAAGGAGTTAAAAAAAACAAACAGCCTTTTCATGAGTTAGAATTTACACACACAGCAAATGCACTCACTGTACTTGCACATTTGAACTTGATGTGTGTTAATTCTCTACTCAGTTGGTTAAGGTTTCTGTGGCCTATAACTATTTTCATAGAAGATACTCTTGTGTCTTTTGTGTATCCCCTCTGTGGGTCTCCATCCTCACTGTCCCAGCCACCCAACCCAACAGTTTAATCTCAATTACAACCCGACATTCTATCTGCCCCTGAAACTCTGCAGCATGGCTTACATCTTCCCTCCATGATGAATAGTGTGGGGCTGAATGTTTAGCTGAGCAGTTAATCGATCAATAAGAAAAGGGTCTACTAATGGATGTGCTTTGTTTCACTGGATGAAGGGGTGGAATGGATGTTTCTCCCTATGAGTACCGCTTAAGACGTATCTCCATTAAAAATAAATAAATAAATAAAAGGGATTGGGGTGAAATCAACCATTTGCATGTTTTTATCATGCTTTCTATTACTCAAACAATGCAATGTGTGTGGAAACAAATACAACATTAATCAGCTGATTACAAGTAATTTGTAAAACTTTAATATTTTAAGCTATTCATTCCCTGTTGTTATTTTGGAATTGTGAATGGGTGTCATTAGGATTTTTGGCTCTGATTAACAAAACAAAAAAAATAAACAAAGCCTACAAATTGATATCTCATTGCAGGAGTAACCCCCCCACCCCCAGGAGCTCAAAAAAAGTTTAATCACGGCCCCATCCCACAATCATTAACAGTGACAGTGGAAGCCACTAATAAAAAAAGATCCCATTTTAGTGAAATAAAGGTCACCATGATAGCATCAGCAGACGCTTGTGTGTTTCCCTGCATAAATAAAGAATTATTCATTCAACTTAGTGTTATCTAATGTTTTTTTTCCTGATCATTCACAAACCCTCTACAGTGGCTCTATAGCCCCACCCTAGGGGGGGCACATTTTGAGAACCACTGGTTTAAACACAAGTCCATGTGGAAGGCCCACCACAGGGTAATCAATCTGTGAATGCTGTGATTGGAAGAACACTGCGCACTGCCAGAAACACGTAGTCCCCCACCATGCAGCATGATGGTGGCAGCATTATGCAGTGACGATGACTGTTTGCAGCAGGCCCTGGAGCGCTTGTAATCAAACATCTGTGGCAGGACTTTAAAATGGCTTGTTACTCATAGATCTCATGCAGCTTAACAGAGCTTTGGCAGTTTAGCAAAGAAGAATGAAAAAAAAAAAAAATTAGATTACCTGATTGCCATGACAACAGCTAATGGGGATCCTTTAAATAAATAAACAGACAAACAAATTGACAGGGGAGGAAGCACTAACTACACAGACCTATTCACAAAGATTTGAGGTTATAATTGCTGCCATAGGTGGCTCTACTAAATATCGACTTGAAAAGGGTGAATACAATCGATTATTTTGTTTTTTATTTGTAGTTAATTAAGATGAATTTGTAGAGATTTGTTTTCATTTTGACATTAATAGCCTTCTTTTTTCTTCTTTTTTTTGAGAGCTCGTCCCTCTGAGTATACTAAAATAAGAGGTATGTCTCCTTTCGAACTGAAAAGTTTTGTTCACGGAAGTCTGGTTAGCTTCAGATGCTCATGATGCCCCTGTTTTTTCTTTGAGCTTCAAGCCTGCTGGTGAAGCCTTGGTCGGTCTTTCAGCTTGTCTTAATTCCTCCTTTCTGTGAGCCTGCCCACCAGTCAACATCATAGAGGGATTAGAGCTGCGTCTAATGAGTCCAGTTTGTGCTTTTTTTTTTTTTGCAAAAATCTGCATGCTCCTCTTCCATCAGCCTGACTCTTCCTCGTGCTTACTTTATCTCACTCGTCAGTTCCTTTCCTCTCCCTCCCCCCACACCCCACTCCCCTGTCCCTCATCCCCCGCCACCCCTCCCTCCTCGTCCCTTTACACAGTGCATCATTTGAAGAGGTGAGGCTGTTGAGCACTTGGAGGAATAAAAGTGATTTATGAATGGGCCAGCCTACCTGGGTGCTGGAGGGGGAAGCCAGTGGCAGTCGGGCTCTCTGATCCAGCAGCCCATTGTTCCCTCCAGCCTCACTGCAGGGAAAGCTCCTCTGCCTCTCCTGTCTCTGATCTTTTACTGTGCCTTACTGGTGCCGCATGTTACCATTAAGTGACTCCCAAACTGCACAAATACCTATGCACTGCAGGGGCGCATGTGTACAAGACCATTTTTTTTTTCCAGAGGCACACACGCATACACACCAACAGTGTACTGCTTACTGTCTATGTTTATTCACATGCAGTTGGCCATTCAAGTGAATGCCTGCATGCTCGTGCACAGGTTATATTGATATGCTGAACCTGAATTAGTCTTTTATAATTGGAAGTTTGAATTTTTTAAGATTTTAGAAGTTATCACAGGTGAGGACAGCCAGATGCACCAGCCAGCAACCTATCGATAAAATGAGGAGAGTTGACAGGAAAGGTGTTGTAGCTGCTGAGGACAATGTATGAATCCCTCCTTGTCACCATATGTTCATATGCAGAAATACACATTCACACAATACATGACAGTAGAATATTAGGACTTTTTTTGAGTTTAAAAGTGAATGATGTCACTTTGGCACAGCGATTCGGATACTAGTTTTAGTATGTTTGGCTGGCATGTCTGTGATCTCGCAGTGTTTACAGAGTAATATGTGATCATTTCTGATGGCATGATGGTGGACATGAAAAACGATATACACAGGTGCTCAGTTGTATTTCATTAAAAGATAAGTGATTGCAGATATATGTCAAAGTAACCTTTGAAATTCAGATGAACTGCACTTAGTGAGTTCTTGTAGCCCATATTGGAAGGTAATATTATATTGGACAGTTGTTATAATGTATGTAGCCTGGAGAGACTGATCCCATTGATTTATTTTATGTAATTACATATGTCTCCTTAGTATTATCTGTTGTTATTATGTTCATGTGTTCCTTTTTTGATTAGCATATTCCAGTGAAATTACTCATTGATGAGTGCAGTCACTGGATCATTCAGCGAGCCTAGGTACCAGTTTGCTGCAGCATACGCTGTGACTTAATTGAAAAGTCCCCCAATCCTAGAATCCCTCCCAGTGTCCACCTCTCTGTGAGCTGGGACCAGTCCAACAGATGAGCCAGAGGACAAGCTGATACAAGCCCCAATCCCCCTGTGGCCAATCAGAACGCCCACACTTCCTCTTAGGGCTGGGCCAACAGTGGCTCTGAGCCAATAGATAAGCTCAGCCATGCTGTAATGCTCTGTCTGTCCTGTGGCATGCTGAAACATTGAGTCCTGGCTGCTATGTTGCTATAGCACATGTTGGGAGAGGGAGGGGTGGGAGTAGCAAAGGGAGGCAAGGATGGATGGATAGAGGGGAAAGAGAGAAAACGAGGGATCGAGGGATGGATGGATGGATGGATGGATGGAGGGAGAGAGAGGGAGGGGTACATCCCTTACTGAAGGGACTCAAGGACATAAAGAGCTTTTGGGAAAGTGACTATAGCATGCAAAGAGAAAAGCTTGCATTGTGAAGCCGCCATAAGCACTGATGGTATGTTTGCTCGTTTGCCAAACCTAGAAAGAGCAGGATTTATTTGTGGCACTTTAAGTGCCTCAGCAATGCAGGTAATAAATATGACAGAGCAAGGTGATGTACTTCTACAGCACAGCTGTCAGACATCTTTAATATTTTCTCCCTCCATTTAAAAACAAATGTAGTTTATCTATTTACTTGATGTATTGGAATAAGTAATAGAATTTATTTGGGCTTTAGATGGTACTTTAACATCAGTGATGACACTTTGGTTTGTGTTTTCTATGAAACACTGAGAAGCAGTGCTGCATATTTCCTGGCTGAGTGAACGCATGTAAAACATCAACAGAAACCTTGCAGTACACTAAATATGGTTTCACTCAACACAGAAATTAATACACTGCCTTTTTAAACCTGCTGGGTACTCAGAGTGTTTTTATATTGTTTTTATTTTTGTATATCTTCCTGCTTTGTACCTCATATAAATATCAATATCAATATAATATTGATAGCATAATATACAGTGGGGTTCAAAAGTCTGAGACCATTGTAAGTGTTAATGTCATCCTGGCTTTTAGTTGGGAATGCTTTTGTAGTCCCAGTCCACATCCTTTAATACAAGTATCAATACCAAGTCAGATGTTCTGTTTTTAAATTAGATTTTGGAGCAAGCAGTCTTTAGAGAAAGATCGGAAATGGAT
The DNA here is from genome assembly GCA_037833715.1 of Toxotes lorentzi. Taxonomy (NCBI): domain Eukaryota; kingdom Metazoa; phylum Chordata; class Actinopteri; family Toxotidae; genus Toxotes; species Toxotes lorentzi. The sequence goes on from JBBMJY010000006.1 coordinate 14,859,476, forward strand.
CAGGCTTTACAGATCAACCAGTTGAATTTTTAATACAGCCACAAAATAATTTAAGGAATACCTGGTCACACACCAGCCCATTCAGCAGTTTTAAATTTGTAAAATCAACAGTGCAGAAATTCTTTTGAACACTGTTGAAATGCCCATGCTTGCTGTCCCCCCAATTATAGAGAATTTTTGTCACCGGAAGGGATATTAGTAACCTTAATGTACTCTGAGGGACATATTCAAGCCGATGTTCTCATCCAAAACCAAGCTTAGCTGTTGAATAATGCAGGCCATGTTACCCTGGTAACCTGTACAGACATCCAAGTCAATGGCTCCCATGTAAAAGCGTTTTGACAGGTCAGAGAGGAGGAGGATTTGTGTTTGTTTGTGTCCTTTGGTGTGCTCATGCATAAGTGTGTGTGGATTCTTGCGTACAAACATGCAAAGAATACTAAGGAAAATCAGCAATGGCAAAGCACTTGCTTTGTTAAAAAGAATTACATTAATGGGATTAGGCAGAAAAGCTTACATAGAAAATTCTGTGCGAAAACCGTCATTTCACTATCTGTAGAATCATGGATCTGTGTGGAATACATTCAGGTTTCTGTTGAGCCTTATCTGTGTAATGTACATTACATTTATACAAGCTCCATTCCCCCACCATTAACAAGTTGGCTGTTACACATTTTCTCTGCTGCTCTGGGGCATATGGCCTGTTGTCTCAGTGCTTAGGGGAAGCAGTAGCTGATACAAGGCCCTTTGATCCCCATTATTTCCCACTGCAAACAATGGATTTTAATTACCAAATCGCTCTTTCAGCCACAGCGTCTTCCTCTGCATATGTGCCTAGAAGTGTAACTGCCAAAGAAGTCAGGCTCATCAGCTGCAATACGGCAGGTTGTTTGTGTCACTTTGGGTCGGGTCTGCCAAGTACTGTGGCAGAGAATTTGATGATGTGTTATCTTCGTTTTTCCACTTTGTTTAAGGGGCGATATTGTTGCGACTGGCTTTCGGTGTGTAAAGGGACCCTCGCAGGTTACAACACACAAAGATGAATGCTCGGGGGGGGGTGTTTGTGGGGGCAGATAGGTGGGAGGCGGGCCAGGGAGTGAGGGGTGATTTAAAGTGGTAGATTTGCCTTTAGACTGTAGATCACGGGAGCCTCTCAGACTGTCTGCCCATTTGGTGACAGTGTGGCAGGCTTCTGAGTGCCTGTCGATCGAAGGACCTTCAGAGCGGCTGAATTCTCCACTGCTCTGCAAAGCCCAGAGTCAATCCCTCGGTTCTATTTACCGCTCTGTACTTCTGTGTGGAAACACCTGCAGTTAATTTCACTGGGCAGGGGAAAGTCTGGTTTTGCTCTTTTTGAAACTGTGAAAGGAACGTTATAATGACAAAATAGCTAGTATCTCAGTCCCAATAAAAGAGTCATTGTCAGTCAGATATGAAACATTGGCTTCACAAATAATAGGTTCTTTAGATGCCTTCAAAATTGTCCAAAGACAAATTTACTGTAGCTTGTAATTTTTGCTACTGGAGTTGCTTCTAGTGACTATGATGTAGTTGCACAAAGTATTGATTAGCAGTATCTCTGCACTGTAGCAAAACACACATGGAGCATGTGTGATGTTACCCATAGCCATCTGAAGGGATGTTTTTAAGCCTTCATTTGGGTTCATCACCCCCATCTCAACAGTAACAGGGGCTATAAAATCAAAATACCAGCAAAAGCCAAAGTTTGCTTTAAGTTAAGCATGAAAACTCATCAATAAAAAAAAATTACATATACATACAGTAAGCCTAACAGCATTAGTGACTTATTGATATGTTAAAGTTCAAATATATTTAGCAGTAGGTTTAATTTTCACGAATTAAATTTCCACATTACAGACACAGAAAAGCTGTATTTTTAGCAGGTCATATGAGGGGGCACTGATCTGTATCATCTACCAGAGGGCTGTTTGTAGAAAAGGTAGTGAGCTGGGTGAAAGGGTCAGAGATGATTTTCTTTGCTCTGTTAGCAGCTTGTTTGAGGTGCAATGACTGTAATAATAGGAAAGAGAGACCAGTGAGTTTGGATGCTTTGGTGGCAGCGCACTCGAGCCTGCTTGTATCTTTGGCTGACACATGACTTGAGCTACAGTTTTCATTTTCTGTGCTTCGGATGGTATGTTTTGTCCTACGTCAAGTCAACCATTCAAAATGCTATTACCAGATCCTGACATGTTGTTTTTGTCACATTTCAGGTTAGCTATTTGCACATTGTCGAAGTGTATTTACCCTGTTCAGTCAGTTTCATACAGCAGGTTAATTTTTTTCCCGTCTTCCCCAGATTTGCATTTGTAATAAACTAAAAACGAATATAGAATCTGTTACATTATGATCCAGGCCTATCCAAGCCAGTGCGAAAAGTGATGTTCAGTAATTACATGGTTGTTTTATAGGTTATGATGCTGTTGAGCAATTCTTCTATACAGTGCGCATGATTTAGGTGTCTCTATTCTAATATAGTCTGCATGTCCTTGCTTCTTCTTTTATGTCATTTCTCACTTTTTGGGGCAAAAGGATGTATATTATAGCTATTATGGCTGTTGCAGAAATGAGAATGAGACTTTTTCAAGGGACTGAGGAGAATAAAGTGCAAAGGAAGAGTAGCATGAGAAAATAATTGGGTCATCTCGAACCAATGGGACATTAACGCGCCATTGGGCTTCTCTGACTATCTTGCTGCCTCCTTCTTCATAAATTGCTGTGAATCAGGACACCCCATAATACTGGGTGATTTAAGGCTAATTAAAGCTTAGCCTTTATAGGCTCCCACCTACTTCCCAAATGGACAGACATCTATACCTGGGAATGTTTGAAAATGCACCAGGCGTCTCCTAAACAACCTTCAAGGCAGCAGCAATAGCTATAGTGATAACCAAAACATCATAGAAATGCACCCCTTTCCTGTCTTCCCCTTCCCAGTTTATGCAAATAGTCCTTAATAAAAGCATGCTCACTCAGGGGCCTCAGGTACAGGCAAGCAGGGGAAGGTCACATTGTAGGGGAAATTATTCTCCTCACGGCATGGTAATGAAAGCCTTTTTTATCGAGCGAGTTTGGAGTTAGGTTCTTGTCCTCAGCTCTCTGCTGCACTGCTGGCCTGGACGCTACCTGTGTTTATTTACTCTATCCACAGCAGGCCGGCCAGTAGCTGTGGGACTGCCCTGACTAAAGTGAACTGGTAATGAATTGCTTCTAGCGGTGGAGTGATGGCCAGGCTGAAGTTTGAGGGATCTGAATTCCAACCAGTTATATTTGCATGGGGATTATACCTAAATTATTTTTGCAGTGTCTGACATGGTTTTAGTGACAGCTGTGGAACTGACAGTTAAGTTTACCCTTTTCTGTGTTGAAGTTGGTGCCTGGTAGTAGTGTAGTGCCTGGCTAATTTTCACACACACACACATTTTCCAATAAAAGGCAATATTAAAGCCAACATTCCCATTCAGATCAGTGAAATCCCAAACAGTTTTATGACTCTAACCCTCCCAGCTGCCACTGAGTGAGGGGCTCCTGTGGCTTCCCATGATGAAGAGCATCGCCCTGCACTGAGTGGAAAAGAAGAAGGGGGGTTCTTTAGTGTGTTGCATTTATGAATGATTTGTTGGGAACAGGGTTCACTATTTCAAAGGACCTGAAAGTATTGATCCTGTCCCCCGATGAGCTGACACCTCATGTATCGTCTGAATTTGTATCATCTGGAAGGGCTGTTCCAATAAGGACTCTGCATCATGGAAGAAAGTACTACCAGTTTTGGGAAAGGGATGTATAAACAAGCCTCATGCTGCCAACTAAGTTTGACAGAGGTAGTATGGATAAGGTTAGACAACTAAAAACTGTTTTGTCAAAAGAATCATAACTAAAGGCCCACTTACTAGCTTTTTTCCAATTCAAATAAATTTAATTCTAATCAAAGACTTAAATCCATAACACTTTTAAGACTTCTTATCCACGTGTTTTTATAAGTCATACACTTTTTTTTCTAGTACTGAAGATGTTGTGGATAAAGTCTTGTCTTTAACTGTAGATGAAGTTTAAATGACGCAGTTGAAAGCTCCATTAAAAGTTAGTAAGTGGATCTTCAGTTGGGGTTCTTTTCCAAGACTCTGTTTCCCAAAAAAACATTGGTTAAGGTATTCAGGTTTGGAGTGTTTGTGGCCACAGATCTGGTCTGTGCATGGACCATAGAAGCACTTTCACAGTTGCAAGACTGATCCTTTTCATTATCAGTTTTATGAAGCTTTTTATTTTCCCAGGGCAGGTGGCACCTTTTGGCGACTAATTTCCCATGCAGAATTTGGATCTCTTTTCTTGAGCTTGAAGCCTTAGTTAATGGCTGATGGTATGCCAAACACGTCTCCTACATCAGAGTAACCATATGTTTGTGCGCAGCCATTAATCTGAGACTGGATGTTGACTGTTCCCGTTTTGCCCTGCCCTACCCAAGTTATTGTCCCCTGACTCTCACTTCCTGTTGTAATAACAGCTACTGACCACCACACAGATGGCTGTCAGCCAGGCGAGGGCAGCAGAAGGGCCCTGTCGACCCCTGAACAGTCGCACGCACGTACACACTTTTAGTTCACTGTCTTACATACAATGACAAACGCCAACACACAGAGAGCTGAGGGCGTCAGAGAGCGGTCTGGTCAATGACAAATTGCAGCCCAAGACAACAGGCCCCGGTGTATCTCTCCTGAGGGACTCTTGAGAACTCCTCACAGGGTGACCCAGTTCCATCATGTATCCCCTTCTGAATCTCTCCTCTACCATTCTCCTTCCTCAGCTGTACATCCTCCTGCAATCACAGAGACCATTACCTTGGTTTTAAGGTTAATCTGTCATAAGGAAATCCTCACTACACACCAAATAACTGTTTCCTTCCCATGGCAGATTTTTAGATGTCCAAATGTTAACTCCCAGGTCAAGTCAGTGTCTTCTACTCAGCAAAAAGTCTGCAGCCTGAGCTGGCCAGACTCGCTCTCTTCTTCCATCTCCCTCACTCTTAACATCTTACCTCAAGAGCCTATACACAGTTTCTCTCATTCCCCCCTCAGTCACTGCTAACATCGCTTACCCAAGAGATAAAAAAAAAAACATCTAGGATTTATTTCTTGGTTTTTAATTCACTCTCTTTTTTTCTACCTTTACAGCAAATAGCTTAACTGCAATGCAGCAGTGCCAGCATGGGGCATTAATATTAATGTCCGCCCATTTCGCCCAGCGTGGCAGGGAGCCTGTCAATCTAGACTTCTATTGGAGGGGCTCCCTACACCAGCAAACACCTGCCCAGCACTCAGGTGCCTGGTTTTGACACTAGAAGGCGCCAGTATGCCCCTATAGTGTAGGAGCCATGCATTCATTGGCCAGTTGTTCTACATATAGGAGATTTTTCCAGCCAATCCAGATTGTACAAATGTCATGTATTGCACCAATAGGAGGAAGAAAATGGGCACAAAAAGAACAAAGGCTTTATGTGGGACAAATGCCCTTGATTCTGTTGGTAGTTTAAAAAAAATGCATTACTGTATTGTCTTATCAGTCTTCCTTGAAAGAAAGCTAAAATAGTGTTATGTTTAACCAGTGGGAATAAGTTTTATGTTTTAGCTTCAGGCAAGAATCTGATGTGGCAAGGTCTTTTCTTGAATAATTTGCTTGTTTAAGTTTCAACTTCTGCCCAGTGGAAGTACCGTGGATGAAATTACACAAAAGCCCCCCATGAGATCGTAGATCTACAATACGCAAGTAAATAGTTCTTTGTAACAAAGGCGACACATTATGAATGTGAGATTAGGCAGAATGGGTGCGGTTGCTATATCATTTAAGCAGTGCTCCTCTGCATTAAGTGGTTGAAGATGGCTGCAAGCAATGCAGGTGTGTGTGCATAAGCCTCTGTGCAATGAGAGGCAGAGAGAGAGCGAGGGAGCCTGGGATCAGTGTGCTGTGCTGTTCATCACTGCAGCAGTACACCAGCCCTGGATCTCTGTCCGCACAGAGGTGCTGACTGCCTGCCCCCCTGTCTCTCTGCCCCTCTTTCTCTGCTTTCCTCAAGAGGGTGTGCTGATGATGCTCTCTTTCATTACTCCAGAAAGAGGGAGACGAGCTGTAGGTTTAGCAAAAACCTGCAGGGAACCAGCCATCCTGCTTACCTTGAGTCTGAAAGCCTGCCAGCATGTTGGTTTGCATTGGTATGCTTTCTTTTCTCTGTCTTAACAGTTAAACATTTTCATTAATTGTGCAGGCTGTGGCCTTCCTGTCCTGCGCTAGAGCCCATTTCCTCCCTGTCCTGTTTCAGACCCTGTTTACCTTGCTGTTGTGTATGTAAATACTCCAGTGCACGCATGGGGGCTGCTCAGCTATATCAAAGTCAGAGTAAAATCTGCTGCCTCCTTTTGTCGCAGTTCAAAGATATGCCCTGCATGATTATTCAGGGTTAATCAAGGTCAGAAGTGTTCCCTCCAGCGTTGCTGCTTTAAAGCTTATTGAAGGTACATTGTGTACCTCACTACTGACAAGATAGGAGAACAGTTCAGGGATACAGTTCAGGCTTTTAAGTGTCTTGTTTCATATTCTATAGTTTTTGCAAAAATTGAAGAGTTGTTTGCTGCCTTTCTCATTTCTCATCAGATATCCTTGGCTGATGCACAGCTCCTACTCTAAAATAGGGATGAGTCTCATTTCAGTATTCTCATGTACCATGTACCTGGGTGTGTGCCCATGAGCTAAAGCAAGAAGAAGGAGCTTGGGGCAAAGAGATAATGGATGGGTTCAAACACTAAACTGAAGTTGCCATGCAAGAAAACCTAGTTGTCTTTGTAAGAAGAAGGGTATTTACTAACATATATTACTTTGTAATTACAGTCAAATCTCCCTCTAGTGGAGATTTTTCCAGGCAGTGTTTTTTATGACCTTTGTGTGGAATAAGGAATGGAAATGCATGTGTGTCTTCTGTTTACCAGTACAGCTGAAGTCTCTTTTCTTCAATGACACTGTGGGGAGTGACAGTCAGCCTCTCTCTTTATCCCCACCGTGACACTGTGACTCCTTTTCAGCCTTCCTCTTGTACAGTAGTCTTTGCAGCCACGTTTCTCTGTGGCACGCATCCTCCAAATGACCTTCAGTGGCACAGAACTGGCTGGCTCTTCTTGCCACACCAGGCCACTTCTGTTAAATAGCACCGTTTAAACAATGGATTTTACCCTTCCCACCCAGTCTGTTTCTTCCCCAGGAGGAGACCTGAGTGAATGCAGCTAAATTTTGTGTAATTACCATTTTGCCTCCCAATGATAGGCACTTTTGCGCATCATCAAAGGGAAAGTGGCTTCCCTTTTTAACCGAAGAGATGGTAGGGGGACAGGTACTCTGAAATAACACACAGCACTTGTACCGCTCAAAGCTTGATGTAAATAACACTCTGCTTGGGAAAGCAGCTCTTCCCCAAGTTGATTTAGTATTCTTGTCCCTATGTGTGAAAATGGGATATGCTCTGCTGTAAAGAGAAAAAAAAAGTGTATTGGAATATGCTTTGTATCAGCAGTACAGACACTGTGATGTGTTTGCTTCCAGCCGCTTGTGTCTGACCCCACGCTATCATAAAATGCATGAAACATTCATTCACAGATATATGAATTTTGCCTTTTTACATTGCAAATGTAAACATTTCATCAATTTAACTGCATTGGCTTGACTTTCTCTAGGGTTTTTCTCATGTGTTCAAGTCCAGAGTACCGTTAAACACTCCCCTTTCTCTCTCCGTCGCTCCCTCCTGCCTGTGTAGTGCCATGCGTGTTCTGCTATCCAAACTACCAAGGCCTTGGATCGTGGACGAGAAGAAGGACGACGGTTACACCGCACTGCACCTGGCTGCCCTCAACAACCATGTGGAGGTGGCTGAGCTGTTGGTGCACCAGGTAACAACACACCAGCATTCAAAGACATACAAATAGCTAATTTTAATGCATGCTTAAGAACTCAACTTGACAACAAATGCAGTTATTTATGCTCTATAAAATACTCTTTCCATTTACAATTATTAGCCCAAAGCATAACTGCACCAGCTTAGCCTGCACGCGTGGCTTTCCCTGACTACCGACCATTAAGAGCAGCTTCCACTGCACTCCCTGCAGCCAGCAAGCTGTAGACCAGTTGAAGCAGCTATAACTGCCATTTTTTTTTTATTGAATCCATACGGTTCACAGGGCCTCCAGGGGTAATCTTTAGTGCTGCTGGGCCCTCATATCCTCCTCCTCTTGCAATCATAGGTTTGTGCTCTTTTTCCCTTCTGAGATTGCAGGTTTAACTCCCTGGGGACTAACACATACAGGAGTTTACGGCAAAAGTCACCTGACCAAGCGGGAACTGGGTTAATTAGGATATGGTGCAAGGCAGCAGTGTTGCTGCAGCATTCCAACGCATGAACATTCGCTGTGCAAGCTACCTTTCAATGGGGATGGCCTTTTTCCCAAGTCCCTGCAATGGGCTGGTTCGCAGTGATGGCTCAGCTTTCTATTCAGAAATTGCACCACGCTACAAGGTGCACTGCAGATTCCCTGCCAGCCAGGCAGCCAGTCTTATTACTGGGGGATTTCACACACTGCCTGATCACAATGCTTATCTTCCTTCCACATCTCCTCAGTTGAGGTATTCGCAATTGGAAATGACAATCACATGTGGCGTTATTGTGGGATGCGTATTTTCCAGCCCCCTAGATGATACTTTGTTGGTTGGCAGGGTTGAAGGAAGGAACGTTCTTTGTGGTACATAAAGTCTGAAAGGTTGCTGCAGTCTTTCATGTGCTGAACAATTATTTTATTTTTTTATTTTTATTTATTTATTTTTTTTCTCTTTGTATTTGGCTACTTTTATCACTTGTCTGTCGTCTCTATGCACACACGTGGTTATGGTTGGTTGTGTATGTATGCTCAAATTCCCATATGTTAATTGTATGTTTTTACTTCTATCTTGTTTCCACCTCCCAGGGCAGCGCCAGCTTAGACATCCAGAATGTCAACCAGCAGACAGCATTACACCTGGCAGTGGAACGCCAGCACACCCAGATAGTCCGGGTTAGTGGGGCCTTTTCTTTTTTATCCTCCTTTTTCCTCATTTGTTCTCCTCCTCCTTTCCCGTCTCACTTCCACCACAAGCTGAAGATCCTGTCTCTAGTTATCTCCCTATCCGTCCCTCATTCTGGACCATACACAAAAGGGAGTAGAATAACATCAGTGCAGCCCCGCATTTAATTTACACAGTTGTATGACCTGCGGTTGAATGAGGTCCTGCGTCAGATTGATGCTGTGTAGGGAAAATGCTCTCTGAGGCTGTGTCTTGGTTAGAGTCATTTGGTGTAGTATTGGATTGAGATTGCCACGTTGCCATCTTGTGGACTCTAGAAAAAATGCACCCTATAATTGAGGGATACAGTACTGAGGCAGTGCATTGTAAGCAGCAGCCTTATAAATCAGCACTGTGGCATTTCCATTGTAGCATAAAATTAAAGTAGTTTTATGGTTGTTGCAGGAGTTTCTGTTTGACTGGCTGCTCTTATAACTCTTTGTTTATACGTTTCTCTTAACAGCTGTTGGTGCGGGCGGAGGCCAAACTCGATGTGCAGGACAAGGACGGGGACACACCACTCCACGAGGCACTGCGTCACCACACACTGTCCCAATTGCGACAACTCCAAGATATGCAGGATGTCAGCAAAGTGGAGCCCTGGGAACCCTCCAAGAACACAGTAAGGCATCACAGCATTACATAAAAATGAAACCAGTTTGTGTGTAGTTTAACAGCTGAGTGATAGAGTTATAAATAAGAAAACATCAGAAAACTGGAAAAATTTTACTCAAATGGCTATAGTTTTACACAGAAGACCAAAGATATTTTTAACTTTGGTTTATAGTAATGAGTAATGTTTTTAGGCTCTCTATGGACACTGGTCAATTGTACAAATAAGAAATAAAGTAATGTGCCTGCTCATTATCCAATAGGCTAATGTGATTCCACTTAATATTCCCAAATATAATTGGCTAGGAGCAGAGTGCTGACTAATACAGCACATTAAAAGAAGTGTGCCAGACTACCTGCCATCACTCATGGCTCTTTAAAATGTTAATCATTCCATCCATATTTTATACCTGCCTTCTCCTATTAAAACATTCTCGCATCTTAGCCAGCATAAACTGGACAGAGCACTGGGAAACACCCAAGACAGAACACCACTGTGCTGCAGGGCTGATGCACAGACACGGGGACAGTTTATGGTACTTTGATGCGGAAACCCTGTGTGCACAGCAGAACAATGCATCAATTCCACTGGAGTTTTTATTATGTTCTTGAGAGTGAAGAACAGAATTAATGGCTGAGAGAGCAAGAAGTCACCAATAGTACCAATGGTTCTAGTAATCCAGTAATAACTCTGCAGTAACCATGGGGGGCCTGGCAGTGTTAAGTTTGACCATTTCTGACCGACAGCAAACACAGGTTCTCCCCAGTCACTGAACTGATTGGACCAATTAGACCAGTTCTTTGGGTGAAAACCTGTATGATGATCAGTGTGTGGTTCTGACCGCGGCCCAGTGTGTGAAAAATGATGACAGATCACACCTAGACAGGAAACTGAGTGCTCCTCAGTCCCCTGTCGCCTGCATCACTGGACAGCCCCAGCATGCACCAGCCCATCATTCAGACAGCAGCCCCCACGTGAGCAGTGAGCAGTCAACCAGCTCGCTGCTGCCTCTTGACCAGTCTGAATGAGTTCGTCCCTCTGTAGAGGCTGAACCATCTCCATGTTAACACCACATTACTGATCCCTACAGGGATGTGTTTAAGGCTAGAGCACCTAACCGCAGTGACAGGCTTAGCGTACCTGTCACCTTCTGTCTCCCTCCCACTTCTTCTCTCCTCCTCCTCTGTCTCCTCTCTTCCTTCGCCCTTCTTGCCCTCCCTGGTTCCCCATCGTAGGAGCGGAAAAGACAGACAGCGGGCCTAATTGAGATATGTGCAGTTGGGTCACACTCCCATAGCCCTCCACCCCTCGAGATGAGAATTGAATTAGTCGGCCCGATGGCTCCATCAGCGGAGATGTAAAAGCTACTGGTTGAAGACAATCAGACATAGAAGGCCCAAATTGCTTGAGAAAGAGAGGCTTTGAGTTAGGGGTAGTCCGAGTGATGCGATGAGCTGGAGGAGGGAGAGAGATGGGACAGATAATGGGATTTTGGGTGGAGGGGGGCGGGGGGGTTACACTGCCTGACAGTCATCTTAAGGCATGCCTTTAATAGGATAATTAGTGATGATGTGATAGTGCTTTGACATAGTTCATCTGAATTTAACTCTGAAGCCATCTGAATTAAATTAAAATCAGGACCTCTTTTTCTTCTTACGCTTTACTCTCTGCATTAATGGTTCGAGTGCCAGTGTGTCAAAATCCTGATGTGTCTGATTTTATCTTTGTGTGTGTGTGTGTGTGTGTGTGTGTGTGTGTGTGTGTGTGTGTCTCTGTCTGGCTCTCTGCAGTTAATCATGGGCTTGGGGACCCAGGGGGCGGAGAAAAAGAGTGCAGCATCCATCGCCTGCTTCCTGGCAGCTAATGGAGCAGACTTGACCATTCGTAACAAGAAGGGCCAGTCCCCTCTAGACCTGTGTCCTGACCCCAGCCTCTGCAAGGCTCTGGCCAAATGTCACAAAGAAAAGAGCAGGTAAACAGCCCTTAAAGGAATAGTTTGACATTCTGGGAAATACACTCACTCACTTTCTTGCTGAGAGTTGGATGAGAAGATCGATACCACTTTCATGTAGGTATGGTAAGTATGGAGCTGCAGCCCTGGAGACGGTTAGCTTGGCTAGAATAAAACCCGCTTACATTTGTAAAGCTCAAAAATTAACCTGTTATGTCTTGTTTTTTAATCCAAGCAACAAATAGCTATATTTAGGAGAATTTATGTTTTATATTTCCAGTAAAACTTAACCATTCATCAAAGTGACATTACAGGGCTTCTAAAAGGACTTATAAGACTATGTTCGGCTGTTTGGCACCTTTTAAGCATCCGCATACACCCACAGCTACTGTAAAAACACCAGGAAGAGATAGATAAAGGAAGAACTCACCATCTCAGAAAAATCATCAGACACTCTCTGATTTTCTTAACTAAAAATGTTTCATGTAGGACTTTGTTTCCTTTTCTTGCCTTTTCCCCCTCCTCTTCCTTTTTTTCATCTCTCCTTGTCTCCCCATATATTCTTTGTTCTCTGTCAGCGTCTCTTGCTTGTAGTCTCCGCTGCTCTCACACACTGTGGTTTTTATTCTCGATGTTTCAGTGGCCAGGTGGGAACCCGCAGCCCGTCTCTAAACAGCAACATCGAGTCACTGGAGGAGTGTATGGTGTGTTCAGACATGAAGAGAGACACCCTGTTCGGGCCCTGCGGACACATCGCCACCTGCTCCCTCTGCTCGCCACGTGTCAAGAAGTGTCTCATCTGCAAGGATCAGGTCCAGTCAAGAACCAAGGTATCACAGACACAACTACAATCTGTCGTACCCAGAAATAGATAGACGACAATGAGTGGATAGACACTTTTATTCTCTTGTTTGTTTGTTTTTTATTCAATTTTGTATTTCCACAGATTGAGGAGTGCGTAGTCTGCTCTGACAAAAAGGCAGCCGTGTTGTTCCAGCCCTGTGGTCACATGTGCGCTTGTGAGAGTAAGTTACACTCATTTCCTCATCAGACCCTTTACTTTGGCACCTGCTGCTAAAATCTGGCCTCTGTTTTTTTGGGCCAGCTTCTGTATAAATTACTTTGGTAGATTTTAAGAATAGACTTTGCATTCAGATCTGACCAATACGTGTTTTGTTCCCACCAGACTGTGCCAGCCTCATGAAGAAGTGCGTACAGTGCCGGGCTGTGGTGGAACGCCGCACCCCCTTCGTTCTTTGCTGCGGAGGGAAAGGTATGGAGGATGATGCCGCTGATGATGATGATGATGATGATGATGATGACCTTAGTGAGTGAATCTTCCACACGTTCCCTTTTAATCACCCTTTCCCTCTTTTTTAGTTTTCTTTCCTCATTTCTTCACTCTTTTCAAAATATCCTCTTTAGACCTTTTTTTTTTATCTTTTGCTTTGTTGCTGCTTTGCTTATGCATTTTATTCCTGTGTTTGCATCACTCATATGTTGTTTTACTGTCTTTTTTCATCCTAGTAGACACATTAAATATTTAAAAATGTAGTCAGACATTTGAATCAGTCAACCTTACTTTCCACTGTGGCACTACTAGATCCGGCATGTTTTAATCATTGCATCCATTTTGATCATGTCATTTGTTCTAGCTTCTATTTAGATGTTAGCTGTTATAGACAGTGGCCTCACTAATACTTAGCTGCCTTGTCTGAAATTCAGCACTTAGATCTTCCAGAGAGAAAGTATTTTGGGTTTTTTTTTACTGAGATCTCTGAAGCCATTTCTATATTGAGTTTTGCTGACCCAGCTTGAATAATAAAATACTTCCACAGAGTATACAGAAAACCTGATTACCTTATTTATGTTTCTGTGGCCTCTAAAAGTTTGACTAATCACATTGTCATAAAATGGATAAACTTATTTGTAGGCATATGCTAAACGACGTGCAGTCCTAATTATATATGCATATTAATACCCACATGAATGTGTAAAAGAACTGAGATACAGCTCCTCCCTAGCAGTGAGTTTCTTAGTAAGGACACAGAACAGACCTGAAAGAACAGACCTGAAAGTTTTACTCAAAATATGACTTGTCACATATGTGGACGTAACTGTCCAGTCAATCATGATGTAATGTAGGGAGTAGATTAATTGACTTTTGGTTGCATTCACGATCCATCGTCTTGTCTCCGGTTGAAACAGTGTTTTTTATTGCCCATATCCTTATTTTAGTGGTGTATCTCACTGGTGGTTACTTCTATCGTGTTTTCCACATTTTATGTTGAGTTAAAAGGGAAACTGTTGTAAGTTCACTAACTTCATGTTTACCCCTGTATTAATTCATTCACATTTCTCCACGTGTTGGTTTGTTGGCATTCAGATCTTACACGATGTCACAGCCAGACGTGCGAATGCAGACCCGAACACACGCACACACTCATGCAAGGGGCAGCATTCCTGTTGATGTCTGTTACAAAAGCAAATCTAGTGCACAAAATCCATCTGTCACTTTGATTATTTCAACCTCCTACGACTCTAGCTTGGTACTTGGTGTAATAATGTACCTCTAACTCAGTGAGCACAGGCATTAGACTCATGCTTAAGCATTGGCTGATGGCAGAAAAAGAAAGAATCACTTGCTGCTATGCATTTTAAATCAATTCTCCTTAGAAGTGACTCTATTTCCCTTTCTTTCCCTGATCGCTGTTTCAAACTTTCTAGTTTCCTCTTTAAATTTTTTCTCTGAACCTCCCTTAGAGGCTGTAGTGAGTAGTTTTGATCCTCAGGCCAACTGTTGAGCTGGTGAGGACAGCTCCTGCTATAACAATGTGACTGGTTATTCCCAGCAGGGAGCTCTAACACTATGGCAGGGGGATCGCAGGATCTTCTCCAGCCCAACAATCTGGCACTAAGTTGGTGTAAGTATACCTCCATGATCCCCTCCCTTATCAGAGCCTGGCTTTTAAAGAGCTCTCCACAGTGCTGCCCTGGCCCCTATCCCCTCCCATTTAACCCCCCCCTCCCTTTCTCTTTCAGTGATACACACACAGCCATACACTAAACTGTATATAATGATCCATATGCCAAGAATCATACTGGCGATCACTATTCCTGGCAGATGTTTACCTGTCTGGAAAGGAGTCCCCAGCAGGGCCTCAGTCCAGCTAATTCTTGTTGAGCGCTCAAATTATATATTTCCAGGCAGTTTCACACATGCATCATTGTACACGTGCATCCAGTGGATCGTACAATGCCAAAAACACTGCATGATGTTTTATCCTTTGCCAGTTTATATTATCCAGATATTTACAAAGTGTGCATTTCTGAAATCAAGTCATTTAAAAGCGAGTGCTATGCCAACGTAGACTGCTAGAGCCCAGGTTTGATCTGCCAACCATAATAAAATTCTGAGTGCATGTGTTTGTGAACTTCTGCTCGTTTACAGAGCTCATGTGTTAAATGTAATCGAGCTCCCAGCTTATTTCAGAATGGCAGTGTTGGTATGGCTGCATTTCTGTTTTATTGGCACTATAGTTTATCATTATGAGGAGGTGAAGTTTGATGTGACCGTTTGTGCAAGCTGTTAAATTGTTTAGTCCTTAGGCTGGTAGCTGAATTCAGTTTAGTTTTTTGTTTTTTTCCCCTCAACTTGTGTTTGTGTTGCTCTGTTGTATTCAAACAGCCAGCGGAAACATCCCAGCCCTGCAGAGAGACAAGGACAACACTAATGTCAACGCTGATGTACAGAAGCTACAGCAACAGCTCCAAGACATCAAGGAACAGGTAAGTCCAAACTGTACTGAAGGACAGAGGCCGGCAAGTGTGATACTCCTGAGGTACGAAAAATTCCATGAATGCAGCACGGTCAACATTTTGCATCAGTAAACATTATATTTAAACCTTTAATGTGTGATCTGAGATTTAAAGCTGCAGCTACCATTATTAATAAATATATCAGTATTTAGTACTAATAATTAATAATATCAGTATGCCCATCACAAGTTCCCACATGATGTCTTAACTTTTCCCCAAAGACATTCAATTTGCAGTGATAATAAAACGGATAAAGACATCCTCACATTTGAAAAGCTGCAACCAGTAACATCCTTTCTGTAATTATAATAGTTTTACTTTAATATGGATGAGCTGGACACACTTTGATTTTACGTAGACACAAACAGGAGTGGCTCATAAACTTCCAAGGAACAATAATAATAATTCAGTGAACTGAACTGGGAGGTGATGAACACTGCTGTAAAATGTTGTGTGATCAAAGGAACATCTGTGTCATAAAGTTTTTGTCTAAGTTAATGATTCCCTGTGTTTTTTTTTTTTTTTTTTTTTTTTTTTTTTTTTTTTTGAAAGTTGAAAGGACTTTCCCACAACAAAAACATGAACTGTGATTTTTTTTCTTCATCTGTCTGCAGACCATGTGTCCGGTGTGTCTGGACCGGCTCAAGAACATGATCTTCATGTGCGGCCACGGCACCTGCCAGCTGTGCGGAGACCGAATGAGCGAGTGCCCCATCTGCCGCAAGGCCATCGAGCGCCGCATCCTCCTCTACTAGATCTCCCCGCAGACTCTCTCACTCCTCTTAAAGTTCACCCCGACCACACCCGCAACACCACAACCACACCAGCTGCTGCTGCCACCGCCGCCACTGCTCAACCATCCTCACAGCACCCGAGTCTGCCAGCCAAGGGCATCCTCAGATGTCTTATTCTACACAGCAAATGCTCTCTTAATGGTCTGACTGTGTTCACGTGGAATTTCTATTACAAAACAAGGAAAAAATATAAGTTAACTTTTATCAGTTCTGCTGTTTTTTCACCGTGTTTCCTAAATGCAGCCAGAAAGATGTTGGCATCACGGACATCGCTTTTTTTTTCTCATGGTGTCTCTCTCTTCCTGTATTTCTTCCCATCTCCTTCTCATCTCTTAATCTGTTTTTACTTAATGTGATACTTATTTTCTCTCTCTGAGTCTGTGGTGGCACCTTCACAATCTTGGATATGAACTTAAGGGCTGAGACCCGTGCCAGGATTTCAGCGTGGAACAGCTTGGAGTATCAGAGAAAAATTCACAGGTGTAGAGGAGGTGAGGTCGGTCCGTTACCCTTTGATGTAAAGTTCTCATGCATCTGTCGCAGTCAACGCCAGCTGCAGTCAAGTTTTATTGTATTTGTAAATCTTTATGCAAGTGTATCGGTATTGGAAGCTCCTGATGTGGATTTTAAGTACTTAATTTTTCATTACAGTATGGCTGTTATGTGACACAATACTGTTCGCACCATTTGAAGGTTCAGTGAGTGTTTCTTAGCTTCACGTCTGTGTTCAGTTCGGCTGTTGTGACACACTGTATGCCGACTGTCCTCGCAGTGGAAGACCAGATGTTGGCAGTTTTGCACTAGAAAAGCTGAGTCAGGGTAAAAGCTCTTTTTTCACTCTTAGTTAGGAGGTCCACTGCAGCTCAGTGATAAAACACAGAGAGTAGCCTGACTGCCAGGTAGCACACTACACCCACCTATGCTAATCGGAGAGAGCGAGAGAAACTTTGTTTACCAAGCTGTACCAAGAACGGCAGCGGGGTTGCAACACTCTTTTGGCTGCTGCTGTATAGGCATTCAAGACAAACATGGACTTACTCGGCTTCTGTCCAGTGATCAGCCCCCGTTGTACATGTTTGGTGTACACACAAACCGATGCAAACATTTCTGTAAGTCTCTTGTCACAATTTGTTGTTAAACTGTTTTGAGAATTGGTGGTATTGCCTGAGCAAAAAAAAAAAACTGAAGAAAAGAAACGTACAATTCAGCGAGCACTGCTAATTTACCATTGATGACCGTGTGCCATTTGCTTCCAATAATCTACTGGTTAAATAACTTGTATGGGGATAAGGTGCTCTTTATCTTGTATTACCTTTTTTTATTTAAATGTATTTCCTTTTCTCAAAATCAACATCTATTGAGGTAGAGAGTACAATCTAATAGAACACTAGGATGAAAATGTAGAGTAAATTATTTTGTATTGCTGCCCAAAAAATAGGATTTATAGGTATCACTGCCTTCCTAATATGTAGCCTCAAAATCTGTTGAAACATTCTGCTTTGATATTAATGTTGAGATACGTTTTTTTGTGTTCGCTTTTTTTTTTGTTGACAGTAGCTTTCTTGATAGAAACATAAAAGCATTTTTTCTCTAAAATAGGTCTCTGTAAGCCTAATTTGTTTGTGTGAAACGAAAAAAAAAAGACATTTTGTTGTCAAAAGTGTCAAGTATCTTTTCACCAGTGTTTTATTTGGGAGGAAAGCTAATGATTTTTTAAGACAGAACTTGCCTTACGTCTTTTAAAAGGCAGTTGCCCATGTGGATACTCAGCAAGGTGGCCAGCTTGCTCCGCTGTGTGGGAATTTTTCAGTCGCATACAAGCATTTTTTTTCTCCCCCTCTTTTTAGGACTGAAAGAAGCTTTTTTGAGTACAGTTTCAATTCTTTTCACTGATCATGATAACACTTTAAGCTAGAAGCACTAATACGCTTTATGGTAGTGTTGTCCTGTTATGGTTGTTATGAAAAAGCCTATTTTGTACTTTATTTTCAATACCTGTAATTGTCCTGTTGGAAATGTATCTGTAGTAGTTTCTTTGGCATGAATGTTTGACATATGCAGTACGACGTATCATAAAAACCATTCAGTCTGTATTGCTAATAAGTGCTTTTAAAACAACCGTATAGCTGAAATAAAGTTCTAAATGAACCATGGGACATAAAAAGTGCTGTTTGTTTTTCTATCTGAATTGTTCATTAGGTCTTGTTTTGTTTTTAAAGTTGAGCTCAGATGTAGTTGGCTTCTTGTAAGCATAAAATTAGCATTTTGTTGCTTTTCTCCTGCTGTGCAGCGTCTGCCTCACAGAGGAGACAGGGTGGCAGAGATGGGAGGTGTGGGGTAATTGAAAATGCTAACGCCTAATAATGACTCAGCGCCATCGTGTGATAGGTCAGCTATGCTAATCAGAGGGGGGGAGAGAGCGAGAAGAGTGAGAATAAAGGAAAACCACACAGGAGAGACGAGAGAGACCCGAACAGAGTGATGCATCTTCTGCAGTGAGTGGTGTGACAGCGGAACATCTCACAAGGCATCTCCCCGCCTCTCAGAAATTATGACCAAAGGCCATTTATGTTCTAGCTCATTGACCAGTCCATTCATAACCTGGACATCTTTGGGCTCATCTCACATGCAGCAGCAGTATGCAGCTGCTCATAACAAGACATTCATCATGCTGTCATCCTCTCGCTTCATCAGTGCACACTGACTGTAGGGGAGACTGACACCTTTTTATGATCTCTGTGACTTGGCACCAGGCCAAGACAGTTGGTGTCATGTCGGGGTTGCTTTGTCATCTTATACTCAAGTACCTGTCTTTAAAACAATGGGCTCTTATATGGTTTACCTGTTACAGTGCCAGACAGAGAGTGAATGGCAACCAACTGCTGGCCACACTGTCACCATTTTCTGTATGGGAAAAAATATGTGTGTGTGTGTGTGTGTGTGTAAAAGTTCAGGGAAATCTTAATTTTCAGAATCAGAATCAACTTTACAGCACGACAGATACGTATAGCTATTACATACAAGAGCAGGAAAACAAAACATCTGGTGTATATATGTCAAATTGTTACTAGGTGTGTTATACAGTAGTGTGCTTCCAACTTTGTAGTAACAGTTTTCAGTTTTCTGTTTGTGCATGATGATGAGAGTTTGGTGTGGAAGAACTTGGCCTAAACCTGCACAGAGCCCTGTCTTCAACCCCACACAAGACTTTTAACCAGGCTTTATTGCCCAACATAAGACCTCAACCTCACTAATTCTCGTCTTGTGGCTGAATGGAAGAAAATCACTGCTACCAGGCTCCAGAATCAGAATCACAAATGGATGTAAAGCTCAAGTGTCCATGTGCCTTCTGCCATATACTTTAGGTCAGAATTATAGAATCATGACGTCAGATCATTACAATAAAGTGTAAAGTGAATAAAGACATTTCAGAGGTGAAAATCAGGACCAGCCTCCTTGTGCATCTCTCTGAATCTCTGCAGACCCTTGCTGCCATGCTGACTGACTGTCAGGGTGCCGGAGACGACGCTATCTCTCCCCTGGCCGTGGCCTGATCCTGGGGAGCATCCCTGACTGCCACGCATACCGATTTCAGCCACTTGAAGGCTGTAGCGTTTGCTGACTGGACTGCAGGGGTTGTTAACTCCCACACCAGGGGGTCAGCTAATCCACTGGCACCCCCGCAGAGTGTGAGTGATGGTGGCCCGGGTACTAGCAGGCTTGACTGAGCAAGAGATAGAGATGAAGTGAATCCCCGGAGAGCGGAGCGGGCAGCCAGGAAAATGCCTCCGACCCTGCTTCAGGTCTCTGGTGTGATCACTGAGCAGGGTCAGTGACATCCATCTGAAAGTGGAGTCAGCATGCCCCAGGAGAGGAAGGCCTGCGTCAATTTTGAAGTTATGACCTGACAAAAATGGATATATTCTCGGCACATTTTCTGTGAAACGATGCTCTGATAACAGGGCTTTGACATGCAGGTTTCAAAGCACAGCACAAGGTGGCAGTACATCCAATGACTAAATACTGTAGGTCTCTCCTCTACCTATATCTGTGGTGCAGGGGTGAAGTCAACTAAATTTACAGAGAAGAAACTTGCTCGTCATTCTATTTTGGTATGACAGGTAGTTATAGGCTCCATCGTTCATGTAGAGGTTATCCTGTAGTTATTCCAGAGCAAAACACTCACTTTGAAACAGAGTTGTTAATCCTGGCCTTGGCTGCCAGCAAGAAATACAGCCGTTTAAATTTACTGCCACATCTTGATACAGAACTTGAACTGAACAAGTTGTGATCCCAGGTGTGCTTTGTTGCTGCTAGAAACAGAACGAAGGACATTTCATTAAACTGTCAGAGCAAAACTAAATCCCAGACCAAGGCGTGAAGATCATTCAGGGTCTCGGCATCAAGCTCTGAAAACAAAAAGTTTATTTAATGTGCATAAAATGCATTTTTCTGAACTGTGTCTATTGATTTATGAGGTCTCGATGGAAAATGACTTCTAGGTCTGGCATACTTTTGACCAGCAGAAAGAAGGGTAGAGATTGTGCATTAAACCTTGAATCATTGCCATCTGCAACGCATTTATTATTTCTCTCTCATTATTTGACATTTTCAGGCTTCAAATTCTCAACGTCAGTGTTTAAAACAAACAAACAAACAAACAAACAAACAAAAAAAAACAACAACCTGGAGCTGCAGAAATCAATTCTGCCCTGGATTCAGTCAGACCACACAGATAAAGAAATAGGGAGAAATATTTCTTCCCATCTATTTTGGCCACTTGGGCGTTCCTGCCATGTTGGAGGAATTGATCGCTGACTGTCTGAAGGTCCTGTCTCCTTCTGTTTCTCTTTCGTGTCATCCAGTTCAGAAGTCTGGTTGGATTTATTGTCTCGGTTTATGGTTAGGCTGAGCAAAGTGCATTGTGGCTGTCTGGACAGACTCTTCCAGGACCTGAGAAGAAGGGAAGGGCATGTGGATTTGTGTGTATGTCACATTTTAGGACCAATTTGGGGAATTTGAGGCAGTTAACTGTGGACATTTGTCAAACTGAGGACAGAAACTGTAGATTAATTGTACAGAAAATTGTACAATGTACAATTAAGTTCAGCAAAAGCTAAACTGCACTTCATGTGGGTTCATTTACAGTTATAGGATAAACCTAAGCAAATGTCAGTGATTATGTTAAAACCAAATCTAAGTCATTCAAATGTCTCTAACTGTGATATAACCCTACATGTGTTTGTGTGTGTTTGCATGGGTGGGTGGGTGTACCTGAAAGCAACAGCCCTACCTACCCACAGTAAAGCCATAAACTCAGCCGTCCTCTCTCACAGATCTCTCCTCAAAACATACAGGCCCCTGACATGCTGATTGCTTTATTGATATTGATCAGGGCAAAGTGTCAAACCACTCGTCCATCACTCTCTCAGTGGTGGTAATTGTTGTTTATGCATGTAGAGGGAGAAGGTTAACACAAACAACACTTTAATGAAACTGCAGTCAAGTTCTGCATGGATATGTGAATAAGGTTTCTTTTAAAGCAAGCAAAGAGTAACCTATGTGTACTTTTAGTAATACATTTCTCTGAGATGTCTTCTACTTTTTTGTGTGATTTAATAGTAATTGATTGTGTTGAAATATGATACCTTTGTGATATTTTTTAAATCATATTTTAAATTGCATTTTGTATTGTGCAAAATCATGTGAATGTGTTATCACACCAGGAGGTTGGTTGCGAGCTGGATGTGCGACTGGGTCACATCCAGTAGTCCTTACACAATACAAATTATTTCCAGTTCAGTGTTTAAAGACGTATTACATCAGTTGCAAATCTCTTGCTGGACATTACTTATTATCACAGTTAAATAACCATCAGGTTTTAGAGGACCACACACCCTAAGTTAATTTAATTATATTCATTTAAGGATTTTAACAAAGTCAGACTTGTCTTTCAACATCTCCAAGCCAAACTGTTTGTGGCTTTTGACCTATTAGCTGTATTCCACTCAGTGCTGTCCTTATCATCCCGGCATGATTGGAGGCTGGAGCCTGCAAGCCACATTTACAGTGCAAATGTTATCGTTCCAATGACACTTTAAACAGTCTTTATCAATATATAGTCATTCAAGGTTTATGAGCTTTGATAAAATGCCACTAGCCAAGCAGGGTCATTTCTATGTGTGGCTATGACGTGAATATTTAGATTCTAATTATTGTTATTTTCTGTGGAACATCTGGAACTTTTAATGCTCAGCAGGTAAAATAAACACCCGGTGTGTCGAGAGGACAAAGTGGCCTGACTTGGCCCGAAGTGTAAAAGATATTGATTTTCTCCTCAGGAAGAGCAGCGTAAGGGCAAACTACAGAGTGAGTCTGGCAGAACCTTATCATCCTATTATCTTTAAAACAGTGAGTTATCATAATTGCTTACTTAATAATTCTATAAAATGGTGAAGGTGCAACCTTTGCCTGGGCAGTAAACTGTCAAGTGCTTTTGATGCTGAGACTAAAAAGATCCCTGACGGGGTTAGAAATACTGCAGCCTATTAATTTTATTGGGTATAGATTACAAACACTAACACACCAGTGATTGCAAGTCAAGAAAAAATGGTTAAAATAAATTTAAAAAAAAAAGTAAAATAAATAAATAAATAAATAAAGATTTTGTGATTGAATTGATTATCTAATACACAAACCAAAGGTTGTGAAGCATTTTTACAAATGTATATGAATTTCTAGGAAAATAAAACAATCACCACCAGTGCCACAACAGAGCTGCTAGTCAATTCTTCAAATAATTAACCAATAGTGGTACCGGGGCTCTCTCTGGATGTGATTAGTTTCACACCACTACAAGTATCCAGAGCAATGAGGTAGACATACTTAATCAACAAGTGCAAACTTCATCACACGTGTCTAAGCAAACAAGGTGGTGTTGATGACTCTGTCCTCCTGCATAGTGCCAAGTAAGGATCTTTAAACAAGGTTACCTTTGGGATCAGTGTTTATGCCACATAGAGTATGAGAGCTCAACAGTCTGTAATCCTTGTAAACTCAGATAGAGAAAACAAGGAAACTCCCCCAAGCCGGAGTTTACTGAATTCCCCTGAGCGACCCTTTTTGTTTCTTACAGCTCCTTTCCATTACTGGAAAAAAAGGGGGTTCTGTGGAGACAGCAAATGCAACAAAGACACGTATAACAAAACAAGTGTACATCTGACAGGTGCTCGCCTCCGCTGAGCAGGCAGTAACCTTGGAGGGAGTAGATAGGAATGTAGCAGCCGTATCTGAGCTCAGAGGGAAATACTGACTGCAAAGGCCTTTTTTTGTTCCAAGAGAAAAATCAATATTCCAGAGTCCATCACACGTGCAGGCATTTTGGTGTTTTTTTTTTTTTTTTTAGTCTGTGTTTTTTTTCCTCTCCAGGTGGGCTCTAGTTATGTGAAACAGGCTCAGAGTGACCCCTGGAAAAAAATAGTTAATGCCTAACTTCTTTATCTTTGCTTTACAGCCAAGGGTTGTACCTCCAAATCAATACGTGATACACAAATATCCCAGGGCTCCATGTTCTGGACAGAGAGTGATGACGAAGGCTTGAGAGTTAGCGAGATTCACACCACCTGCCAGAGAGAAGGTTTTTTTTTTTAAAGGCCAGAAGCTTCTGGTTGAGTCATGTAGAGAAAATGAGGCTAGAACATATATACTGTACCAGTGTTCCTACAGAAAGCAAAAGGCTAGACTTTATCAACATTCGGCAGTTTCAAGTCATTTTTGGACCACCTGAAGGCTGTACTCAGCTAAATTCCCAGGGGAACAAATGTTAAAAGAATAGTTTGACATTCTGGGAAATGCATTCACTTTCTACCAAATGAAACTACACAAATAGTGTATCAAGTCTTTTCAATTAGCTGAAATGACTGAATAAGTGTCACTATTAGAATTTATTTAGATCCAACTGTGAGATGTCATTTCTTTGCTGCTGCCATGTTGAGATCCACACTTCTCTGGTTCTTTTTGCTGAAGTGGAGATATTGTACCTGAATGCCACATTAGCACAAAGCAAATAATTCTGGATGTAACCCACCCTTAACCACCACTTTGTCATTTACACTTTGATCCTTGTGCAGGCCAAGCATCAATACTTATCGTATGAATTAGTGAACTTCTGAGGTGCTGGTCGTTACCTTTGGACGGAGCCAGACTAGCTGTTTCCAGTCTTTATGCTAAGCTAAGCTAACAGGATGCTGGTTGTAGCTTCATTATTTAGGCTACAGACAAGAATAATTTTCTTATAAAGCTGTTGGCAAGAAAGTGAATAAGCAGATTAGTCCTATAATAAATGATTTTTTTTGGTAATTATCAATTTGTGGAATATTTTTAACATGCACAGGAAGAATTTTCACAAAAAAAAAAAGCTCTGAAGGTCTTTGCATGCAGCCTGGGAATGCAGCATCTGGACCTTGATAGCATACTGCCACTTTTCTGTACTTTTACTCCGAGCTTGACAAGCTTGAAGTGTTTTCTCCTCTCTGAGTCAACGCTGGCCAGGAGAGTTGATATCTGTCACTGTCTGGTACGCCATCCCTGCAGACCTTGTAGCGAATCAACAGGGCAGCTACCAGACAGATAAAATGCCACATCAGTTTCAGGGGCCTGAACCAGGTTCCAGTTCCCAAACAGTGTTATGGTGAGAGAAAGGAGCATCCACTTAGGGAGGGAAGATACCCCCCACCGATAGTAGCTCGTAATCTCTGAGGTCACCCTGTCAGTCAGGTCCTGGAGACTGATGACGTGAGGCCCCTGATAGGCTGTCTCCAATGGAGGAGACACCAGTCGGCCGCACGAGCTGCTGGGACAGAGAGCAGGAACCAAGGCGACGGACGGATGGTGGGGCTGAAGGGGGAGGAGGGCAGGACAGATGAAGAGAAGGTGGGTCAGGGAGGTGGTGTGGCGGAGGAATGCCAAGGCAGAGAGGTGGGGGTCATGGAGAAGGTCTCCTGATGAGCAGAGAGACAGTTCTCTGCTGGAGACTGGTGCATGGCTGACAAAGTTTACTTAACACCAACCCCTGGGAGCCCGGGTCACCGGGGAGGGGTGGAGGACTCTGTTCATCTCCAGCTAAGAGAGTTAGACTGTTGTCACAGCTAAAGATCTGGAGGATGGGGAGAATTTTCTGAGAGAGAGGGGTTTGTGGGTCCAATTCACGGGTTTATAGTGATGATTTTCTATTTTCTAAGCAGACACTGGCTAACAATTTAGTCAGTACAGTCAGCAAATGAACTTGCAACATTTACCATTGAGTGAGTTTTTGTTTGAGCTCATACAGTATGATAATGAAATAAGCAAACAGGGTCACCTATGGCCTGACAACCCCTCCTGGAAACTTTAGAAGTCTGTTGTTGAGGAATCATGCAAATAATGCATATGTAGTTTCCAAGGCGTCCTGAGCTAACATGTTAAATGTAAAGCTTTTCTGCACCTGACCTTTAAATCCCAGATGTTGGATTTTCCCACAGTAAAATGCACCTACATGGAAATGCCAGAGGCCCAGCTTCTCACAGTATTAACCTCACAGTGGCAATACATAAAACCAAAACATCAGTGCTCATCGTGTTGGATCAACTGTCTCAAGCGAGATTCCAGTCTCTGCAATGTAATTTTCTAATTTTAAATTTTCTGAAGTATTCAATAGTTTTTGGACAACGATCTCTGGAGGTCTTTCGCCCAAAATAACAAAGTTTATCAGCCTTTGGCAACACAGTGTGCACCACTGTGGTTGAACTGGAAAACACTGAGGTTTGAATGTGTCTAATTATGGGACTGAAAAGCAGAGCAGTCTATAATTCAAAGAAACAAAATGGAAAACGAAATGAAAGCAAATCTTTGTTCAGAACTGCTTTAGATATTTAGACTGAAAGTCACTCATAAAGATTCATCACGTAAGTGCCTGTAACATCGTCACTGTGGATTTCTGATCAACTTTAAGTTACAAAATCACATTTGTTAGTTGTATTATATGTGAACATCCTCTGTGTAGGTGGCTATCATATTATATTATTTCCAAATGACATTTGACATTCTCATTCTCATTGTCATTCTCATGCACAAGGCACACAGTAGCTCAGCTAGTACAGCATGCACTGTTAAGTCCTTACTTCAGTGGCCTGGGTTCAAATCTGGCCTGTATCCTTTGCATGCATCCCCGTATCTCCAGTTAAAGGCAGAAAACCCAAAATGTAATTGCCCTTTAGGGTTAAAATGGAGACCTCTTTATCTTTAAACACATGTAAAATGTAATAGACAAGCGCCCAGCCTCTCCAACCACTTTCACTTTTTGGCACTGTATGCTTTAACAGAGATATACTGTCACTAGGTTACTGACAAAGGCTATCAGTATTACTTCAATATGTCAACAAATTCAAACTAATCCTGAATGATTAGTGATAGTCTTTTGTTTAATGTAAAGATGTTATCGAGTTTTACAAGTTGACAGTGCTGGCTAGTGTCTCCCCTGTTCTTTAATCAGAGTAAATCTTCACTTTAGCAGCAGAAGAAATTTCCTTGACGGCAGCAGCTGCCCATGACTCCTATTAGATTATTTATCGAACTGGCTTCCGGTTTTCAGATAGGATAGTGACAACACTTATCTCCTGATATTCCCTTATCAAAAAACTATTTAGCGAGAGAAACAGACATTAGCCCAGATTTTTTTTTTTTTTACACTGCAGAGCACTCCAGCTTCGTCTCCTCAGTACAAGGGTCTGTTTGCTCTGTGCGCACACACCTCCATCTGCCCGGATAGAGAAGCATTAACATTGCCTTAGTGCTCTCTTGATGTCACTGCCATTACGTTCGCATCAAGCTCTTGGACTTTGAGACTTGATCAATGCTGCTCGGATGTGGAATACTGAAAAAAAAAAAAGGCATTGCAAACCAATAGGAAGAGAGGAGACCTGAAAGCTGTAAAGTTTCAGGGAGTACTGGGTGCCTGGTGTGTGTGGTTGGCCTGCCGGCAGGGATGGGCCAGCAGGCCAGACTTAGCTGGTGGTGAGAGAGGTCACTATAGGAGATGGAGCCGGTGGGTCACCATGAGGTTATCCTGACCTGAGCTTGCCTGTATTTATCAAGAGCCAAGGGAGGCATGTGTTTGCATGTGTGATTTGACTATGTGTGTCTGTGTACACAGAAAGAGACAGCGGAAAGCAGGGACTAATTTTGTAGCAGCTACAAGATTTTGACAAAGCTGTCAAAGATACATTTGTTTGTGTGTGAAGCCAGAAGGCCATCTGTGGGAGTCAGGCAGAGAAGAGAAGAGAAGAGAAGAGAGAAAGAGTGGGCAATAAAGTTGTACAGAGCGTGAGCTTTATGGAGCTAATAACAAAGTTCGAACTCCAGTTATTAACCTTGTTAACCAAAGATCTTGCTTTTTCCGCAGACTTTTTTCACCAGACAGCTGCTGGCATGTCAGATGTGATGGTTCATGTAAAGCCAATGTGCCCAACAAGCATTCTGACTATTTGTTCTTTCCGTGGATGATGCCTGTAAAAGGGGCTGCAGGTGCTTGGGCCAGGGGCACGGTGTCTAGGGGCCACGTTAACTATTAACACAGCCATATAATACTGTTACTGATTACCACCTCTCGCTCTTGAGACTCCCACTGACCTGAGTCACAGGTAGGAATCCCGCTAAGGTGTGTATTTGTCAGTTCAATCTCCTACAGTGTGGCTTTCACACACCAGCCTTCACCATGCATGGCACTGGAAAGTAGCCTCCCTAGTAGTCATAATTCTCTCTTCCTCTTCGTCCTCTCCCTCCCTCTATTCATCCCTCTTTGCTTCCTTCTCTCCTACGCAGACTTATTCACACAATGTAGCCCTCTCCCTCCCTGGATCTTTTCAATGACCTTCGCGATGACCTTTATCCTTCCTGCCATAAAATGCCAAGACGTAAAGATGTCTTGTACAAAGTTAAGAGGAACCATGTTTGACATGTAGTGCTCCAGGTACTTTACTCTGGGGCAAAAGTCTAAGGTGTAGCGGACACTGATGAATGACTCAGCACATGTACAACAACGCACGCTGCTATGAGATGAGGAAATATCAAGGTGTTGTACTGCATTGTGAACACGCTTTGTGATAAGAACTCTGTTTATGCTGCATTACACTGTAATGTTTCCAACATAGCACGGTAGGACAAAGCAAATTATAAGTGATTCTTCAGTGTAAAAAAAAAAAAAAAAAAGATAAAAAATGATGATGAATGAGGACATAATGATTATAATGACCTCCTAACACTTGCACCCATCTTTGAGATGCCACCGATTAGAAAATTTGGGTCAAAGAAATGTGTTAAAGAAATAGTTTAACATGGGAAATACAGCAATTTAATTTTGGTTCAAGGGTTAAAGGAAAAGGCAGACACCACTCTGATGTCATGGCATTAAGTTTAGAGCTCAAGCCAGGAGGCAGAACTGTGTCTACCAACATCTCTAAGGATCTCTAATCAGCGTGTTTTATCTTGTTTGTTTAATCTGTGGTTTACTGGGGGAGTTACATCCATCCCTATAGGATGTACCTCCCTGTAAAGACACATTCAGTCATATTTACATTTCGGCTTTTGTAAAAAAAAAAAATAAGCAAATGGGATAAAAACGTATTAACTTTTAAACTTTAGAAGTTTTGGTAAAGAAAGAGAGGGTTCTCCACTTGCCTTTTTATATTCTCCAGATTCTGGAGCATGTTTTTAAAAAGCAGATTTGCAAAATATGTCTTCTGGTAAAATTAAAATCTGTAATCTAAGGGGTCAAAAATTAGAAACTACAGTTACTCTGTTCTATTGAAGAAATAGTATGAAAACCCTTGACACTATCTGTTTTACTTAATGGGGAACACTAATTCTGGAAAGAGTCATTACTGTTGAATGTTTTTAAATTGCCATTTTTCGATGCTTTAAGTGTCACAAGTGAAATTATATTTACCGCTGCTGAATGGAGTGAAAGCAGAAATCTTCAAACCCTGAGCAGAAGGTTCTTCAGAGCAGATTAATGCAGATCATAACCTATAGGACACTGTAGACAAAAGCTTTGTATCACCATGTTCTGGTCATCATCACCATTATTTCACAATTTTTTGTTTTGAGAGTCACATAATATCATGGAGCCCTGCTCAAGATACCGGCTGTAGCAACCACTCCATCCTGGCCTTGATTCCCCAGTTTTATCATGCTGTGTTAATCACGTTGGGTAGATGATATCTCCCAGTCCAAACCTCAAACCTCAGTGATGTCTGGTTGCTTGGATGCAACATCTTCAGGCTACAAGGCTGTGTTCTAGCAGATCTGTAAACACTGGACTTAGTGGAGCCTAAGCACCTAAGCTGCTGACCGGCTTCTATCAAAACAAACCACACACACACACTGGCCAGGGTTTGTCTTTGTGTCAGTGGGGATGGAGGCTAGGGGTCAGACTAGAGGACATCTCGTTTCAAAGTTCAGCAAATGATTTAATTGCATCTTAGTTTGGGAACAGGATTAAATACGATTTTTTAAGACGCTATATATATTCATAAAATTCTCAACCAACATTTTTTCAGCTGCAGGTGTGCCATACAGTCTTTATATATTTAATACGGTTATACAACTTCAGTTGTGATAACAGCATTCTTGTGAAATAAGTGGCAATGTGGACGTGACTTTGTCACTGAACGGAAGTCATGCCAATTGAGAACTGAGCCAATGGTAAGTCAAATCAGCCGTGCCTTTCTTGGCTTCTTTTGTTGAAGCATACGGTGCAAGTCACAATAAGGGATTTAAATGTACGTGCCGCAGATCAACCTGATATGGCCTCCTTTTTTTTTTTTTCAAATAGGAGACCCATGGGTGGCGGTCAGAGCTGAAACCAGACATGTTTGTTAGATACCAGCAAAAGGCCAACGCTGCTCGTGTTTAATTTTGCGGTAACATTCACACAAGGAAGTTCTGCATTCGAAACCAATCTGTTACTGTGAAGTAGAAGGGATTGTGACACATTGTTTTTCGACTAAGCCGCGTGTTTTCTGCCAACAGGGACTCAAACCAGTCTCAGATATTATACTCCCACCATGGGCAAACATGCAAACACAGCGAGCCACTGCTCCGCATGGTACAGTACACACCGTTAGAGAGGGCACAAAGGAAGGCGCATGATTGGTGTGTTTGACAGCGATCTGATAAAACCATAATTGGAGCATGTAGAATGCATATGTTTTTCAGGCAAACAAAAGCCCTGGTCACGCCATAGAAACTGCCTCCAAATGTTTTCATTGTCTGGCAACTGACTAAAGTGAAGGAGAGGGCGACAGAAACCTCCAAGTCAGACTGAGAGTGTGTTTAATGTGTGCAGAAGGGGAGCCGTGTGAGTGTGCACTTGTATGCATGTGTGTTAAGTGTGAGCGGCTGGGACGAGGCGAGGTTGTACGGTCATGAAAGGACAAGCGCCGTGCAAAGTCAGCCATGTCTAGTGCTGCTCCAGACCCCTTTGAGTGAAGCTCAAATCTTATCAGATCGCAGAGGGCTTATTTGTTCTTCTGACTGAAAAGCTATAGACACATTTGAACACACATTTTCCCTCTAGAAAGAAAGTTTCACTGTATTTACAGAAGGTCAAGGCCGAACTTTAGCACTTCCTACTTGGAGAGACTGTTATTTGGAAACATTGTTTAGCATCTGGTTACCACTTCTGCGTGCAGTCACAGGGCAAAGGGATTGCTTCAAATGATTCTTAACTAGTTTTTGGGTATTTTGCGCCCTTGTGGCAGGATGGCAGGAAATGAGAGGACAGAGAGATTTGTGTTTCTTCATTTTGTAAAAAGTGATGAATAAATGAGGTCCAATCCAAGCCCACAGGAGATCAGCGAGACACCTTTGAGGATAAATCCCACCACACTCAGTCCCATGTTCCTCCTTTTTCCGTGGAAAGAAATAGATGGAGCATATTGCTTGGCTGGATATGCCTGGTGAATTTTTTTGTCAGAGATGGAGAATGACACTCGACAAGGATCCTCTGACAGAGCTCAACCAGGAACTTTCTGATCCGTGGTGTGCTCCTTAGCTCCTCACGCACTGGGCTGACCCCTGGCATATAATTTCTGTTGTTGTAATTTCTGGAATCTTATTATTATAAAATAAGTTTTTTTTTAAGTAGTTTCAGAGGGCACTGGAAAAAAATCCATTCACCTGCATTCGACTGGGGGGGAGGCAGTAACCTGAAAAAAGAAAACCAAAAGCATCTGCTTCATGAGAAACACTAGAGATAAGTGAGAAAGTATGTGTTTTTGTAAAATGGGTGCACTGACACTTTTAAATGTCAAAGACATGTTACCTTTTCAGATATAGATTCAGAATGTTAGGATCTAAGTTGGAAATGAGTTCTGGCTTTTGAACAAAAGGCCAGCATGAACAATTCCAAGACACTCAACCTGAAGCTGGTAAATGGAATTACTATTTTACTATTTTTTTTTTCTAGGCTTTTACTTCTGTAACGTGTCAAAAATGTTTTCTGTGAAAAACCCTGACTCCACATCAACATCCGAAAGTGCTGCTGTCTTCGCTAACCCCTCTGCCCCTCAGTTTTGAGTTTAACAGGTGGTGATTGTTTCATTTCCTCCACACTCTCCTCTCATATCTCTCTAACGAGCAGCTGAGACTCCAAAGACCTTGGAAGTATGAGTGGGCCTGCAAGGTCTACCAGCTGCTCCATACACACTATACTACAGTGCCAGGCCCAAGTGTCTGACCCCACGTAACCCTCCCACCATCACCACCCTGCCACCACCGCCTACTCACCTCCAAACTTGTCTCTGTTTTGCTATCAGTGACGTCACCTTGGCCCAAGGCTGCTTTCTCTCGGGCCGGGGCTCCAAACAGCTGATTCAGGGAAAGTCACAAAGTGTACTGGAGACCTGACCTTCTCTCCTGAGACAAAACACTTAGAGAGGGACTGGCTCCACAGGATGGAGACGCTGGCGTGGAAACAATAACATGGCCTCTCAATTTTTTCAAGAGATGAGACAAGGTTCTTCAGAGACGGACACAGAAAGACGGGTGGCCAGACGTCAGAGATGTTGAGCGCTCACACTCAATCCTTCGTCATCTCAGATCCTTTGTTGTGTGGTGAACGCCAAACTGTCCGACATGAGTTTTTAAAGGCCCGAAGAACCAAAACATTTAGAGAAAAATGAGCAGAATTTTGTACCATTTTTTTTTGTAGTTTTTGGTAATGCTTTTGGAAACCTGCAGCTTCAGACTGGTTTTTTTCCACTTTAACACATTTTACAAGTATTACTTGTTAGAGTTGCATTGTAGTGATCACACTGTAAATGGAATTAGTGGCTAAGTGTGTTGAATTGTACGCCTCTGCCTTATCTTGTTTTAATAGCTTTTTAAACACTTAGGTTTTATAGATGATGGATGGTGGCCTTATCTGACTACTGGCTCTTTCCAGGCAGGGTTCTTTTGACATGGGACCAAAAGTGGCAGAAGTTATCACAGCTTCCTTAAATCCCCAAAATACTGGAAGATTCCCACTCAGCGCCAGAACTTGACTTCCATGGAAATTAAAATGAACTAATTTACTGAGTTAGCTGCAGAACTTTTTTTTTTCTCGTGACCCTCCTGGTCTGTTTTACTTTCATTCAGAAATACAGGAAGTTCTGTTTCCTGTGTGTGTCGTAATAAGAATCCACATTTCTATAGCCAAAAATGAAAGCATCAGTGGAGCTCTCTGTCATCCATTCATATCATACGATACCTAAAAATAGTACGTGGACTTTGGTGTTTGGCAGATGACTTGCTGCTGATCGAAGAGTCCACATCAAAAATGAAGCACAGCTTGAAAAGTGTACAAACTCATTTCATTCTCCTTATCCACTTAATCCCACATCCAATATGACTAAGCACAACCTGAAAAATGTGCAAATTACTATTATAATTACATGCAGCAGGGCTTTGCTCTACTAATCCACCTTATCCCTCATATTGCAGAGCTATGTGCTTTGCCTCAGTTTGTCCAGTCAAAGCTGTGTTTGAATTTCAATTCCATATGATATCTGAACAAACTCTGTATCTTATATCAGCTCTTAAAAGTGAAATACTGGAGCTGTGCTTGCAATCAAAGTTTTATTTTAATCTTTGTTTAACTGGAATATCCCCACTGATATCGAGGCTCCTTTCCAAGGGAAAAGACATGGCCAAGACAAGAACAGCACAAATGATAAAGACAGTTAATAACACAATAACATAGTTTGTGGCTGGTGTGTGATTGGAGCCAAAGTTAAGAGAATAGGGTCAGCTGAGCCCTGGAGCCTGTGTCAGGCTGATATGATATATCATGACGTTGAAGTGATGAACTAGAGCTGCTGGAGATACGAACGATACCCCATAATAACAGATGAATGCGCCTCCATCTTTCCCAAGGCACAGACAAGCTTGCATCCCAGGAGTTTCCCAGGAGTGTCTCTTCATCTGTGGTAATTCATGTTCTTTACCCCAAGCAGCACAGAGCCAAGACCATAAATACACAGGCAACAAGTGTACACCTCTCAAAGGACGAGGAATGCAGGCTATTTGTTAGCAGCCTCCAGTTAGCAGCTTCCAACGCTGACTGACACACACACAAACACACACACACACACTAATATGAGGTAGGCAGGTGAGCAGGGCGTTCCGTTGTGGGCGAGCCGAGGAAGCAAGGACGGTGCATGTCCGAAATGACAAAGGTTGCTTTTACACCTGTCATGGCCCGTTTAATCATCTACCACTTCAAACAGGAGAGTCTGACGCTCACAGCCTCCCAGCAGCCTTAGCTCTGGACAAGCTGCTACTCAGTAGAGGGCCAGGAGAAACAGAACCTGTGCAGGTATAAAACTTAACTGTGTTTTCCATAAAATAAAAAAACAAATAGGTCAATGTTTTAAAGGCTCCAGCAGCGGGACACAGATGTAGTAAATACAGGAAACAGTTATCACAGGTGCTGTGGTGAATTTAACCTTACAGGAAATTCAGAGCATTTCTTCATAAACTCATCGAGACTGGATTGATCTGATGCAACTTGAACGGATTCACACATTTACAAGAGACAAGGAAAATGGTGCTGTACTTTATTCATGAATTCTGATATTTTTTTAAATCATGCCATATTTAAACAGCAGTATTTCATAATCAGTTACTTCTCAGCTGGAATCAGTTACATCCAGTTTCATGATCCACAATGAGTATAATTTTCAATCCATCCGAGAAACAATTTATATCTAATGAACATTTTATTTTGAAACCAAGCTCTTTTTTTCTATTTTAGAATATAATCATCACCTTAAATTGACCTTTCTGATATCTGTAGAGTTTGCAGCTGCACACCTCATTTAAATCAAACCACAATAGTGTATAATGATAGAAAATTTTATAACCCTGTTAAGTTATTTAAGTATTTGATATCCACTTTAGAACTTTAGAATTGTTTTTTTGTGTCTTCACATTGGAGTCCAGGCTTCAACCCTATTGATGTGATTTAAAAAAAACAAAAAAAAAACACTGATTTGTATAGGAAAGACAATATTATTATAAAACAAACAAACAAACAAACAAACAAACAAACAAACAAACAAACACCATAATGCACAAATCTCAAATTATGTTCAGTGTGTATTTATCTCTTATAATCGAATCTGTATATTTTTCTGTCCATTAAAGCCTGCCTGTCACTATTTAGGTAAATGTAGGTAATAATATGTAGTATTATAGTAACATAACAAATAAAACTGATCGAAAATTTGAAATTTTACCAATAGAAAAAGCAATTTAGTTTCGATGTATCGATAGCTCAAACTTCTCCCCATAGGCAGTAAAAAAATGTCCTCAAGTCAAATATTAGATCGTAGACTTCCATAATAATTAAAAGTCTATTATATAACGCACATTGTTTTACTTAAAACCACACCTTAGTCTCTGTGTAAAATACCAAGATAAAACAAAGTGAGTTCAAAACAGCTGGGTGGTGCTTCCCTGCTTTTTTACACGTAGCTACAGTCGCTTCTTATTTATTATAATATACGTATCATAAAGATTCTCGTGTATAGCGAGGGTTAAATGTCCACAGCGCCTTTTTAAGATCCCATGTAACTGAGAAGAATTAGTGAGGAATTTCTAAAAGCCAGCGGAGTTCCTGCTCCTTGTTATCTCCATAACATCATGCATATTGCAGCAGTATTGGCTAATCAGGAGCAGGCAATAACAAGAGCTGGAGTGTTGGAGATAATCATTATCAAGTCGGTACGTAACGCAGTGACACCTGAAGAGGGTCGGCCATTAGCCCGTATACTTCCTGAAATAAAAAAAAGTTATTCGGATAAAATTGTAGCTATAGCCACGGTGGGAGAAAAATAAATAAATAAATAAATCAATAAAAATAAAACTGAGGAAACAAAAGCTTTCGAATTCAAATGAATTAAAAATAATTATCAGATTTTGCACGTTATTATTATTATTATTTCTTTTAGTTTAGTTTCATTCTAATATTGCTACAATATTGTTCTTGTTATACTTTTTAATATGACAGTGAGTGAGACCCAAGATTCAATTTAATTTTTTTTTTATTATCATACTCAAATGCAATTTAATGAAACATACTGAAGATTTTTATTTTTATTCTTAGGCTACCAGCAGCAGTCCTGCAATTGTATGCCTATTAGCCTACAATTACGAGACCTGAAATGGCGTTTTCCAGTTAAATATGCGATAAAGATAATTAGATTATGGGCCTGCGTGTCTCGGTTGGGGCTGACAGTCCTGCAGGCCCGCGGTGTTTGACCGTGTGTGGATAAACGTGGAGACAGGGCGGCGTCCTGCCTCTTCTCCTCACAGGCTCCATGTGTCAGAGCAGCACACTTTGACATCACTGCGAAAACACCTCATTCATCAACTCGAGGCTCCGCAGCCAGTGAGTAAGAAGTAAAAAGAGGGCGGGAGGGGCGGGGGGTGGGGGTGGTCGGGGCGACAACCGGATTTTGTATTCTCTCACCTTCCTGACAACTGTTCGCTGAGGCGATGGGAGACAGTAGCGCATGGTTTGGTTACTCCCTCTGATTTAAAGAAAAAAAAAAATCTCCAAAACTTCTCCGGTTTCTGTCAGACAGAAGGCATATGACCTGGCAAGACAGCAGTGTGTGTCCTCAAAAATGAATCCGCATGAGTAAAGTATTTAAATGACAATTTGGATCTATAGCACATCAAATGGACTTAAATTCATTGCCATATCCAGCACTCAGATAGACACTCAGAGCCCACACAATAATAGCAGGAGGCCTTTCAGCAGCTGTGTGCAGCATAGTCATGCCTTCATGTGTTAATGCTGTGGTTCACTGCTTAGATTTACAACAACACAAATGGCCACATTTATGCCAAATAAGAAAAAATAAACATTAATATTAGCGTAGCTGCAGCATCTCAACAGCAGGAGCCCACTACGCAGGAGTAATAATAATAATAATAATAATAATAATAATAATAATAATAATAATAATAAGCAACACTAGCAACAGAGTAACTGTAGTTGTAGCAGCAGCAGACTAATTGTGGCCTACTGACAGCGGTTGAAGTGGCAACACTAGTAGTATTAAAGGCAGTGGATCTTGTAGTTGTAATATTATTAATTTAATATATGAGCAATAATAACCTTAAACTTCGGAGTCTAGTTGTGCAGCTTCAGGTACAGGCTACAGTGTAGTAGTAGTAGTAATATTAGTAATTTGCTAATATGATAGTGCAGCACAGGTCTCTGTGCAGCTTCCAGTGCAGACTGTAGTGGCTGTACTGGTGAGGTTTGTAGTAATAGCAGCTGTAAGCAGTAGCGGTAGTAGTAGTAATAATGGTAGTAGGAGGAGGAATATTAGAAGTACATGTTGGAGTACTCGGTTCTCTCTGCAGCCTCCAGTCTGCCGTGTAGCAGTAGCAGTGGTCGCAGTAGTGGTGACATTAGCCGTAAACGCTGGAGTCCTGAGCAATTCAGCCTTTAGTGCTCAGCTATCTCCCATCCAGACTAAAAGTAAACAGACACAAATACGTGCTGAATGGCTGTGAGTGTGATGAACCGGGAACTGTTTGTTAACCTCTGTGAACGCGCACGAGAGGAGCCGCTGAATGAGTGAATGATTCAATTGACACCTCGGCACTTTTGATCACTTCACTCAGCGCTGTGTATATTCGGCCTTGAGCGAATCATCGCTGTTCAAAGCGGAGCCGTTCACGGCGACAGCGGAGAGACGTGCTGAGAGTTTGTGCTTCCACACTGATGAAGCCGTTTAATCCTCAACCGAAGCGTCTGACTTAAATAAACTAATTAGGAAGAGATTTATCCATCTCTGCGCTGAGTATCGAGAATAAACAAAGCGGGAGGGCGTTCGCCCCCAAATCGAGACTTCAAGGCACCAGGGCCTTGAAGAAACACAAGCGATTACATTTATTTATTTTGCATCATCCATTGAGAAAATGTATTGTATTAATTAGTGATTAATATTCTTAAACGGATCTATATAATGATCCATATCCATGCAACACTGCAAAGTTGACTGTCTAATTATGAGTTCAGTCTACAGAGATGAATCAAAACTAATCTTAAATTGTTTTAGACATAAAATTTTGTTGGAACAGTCCAATATTAGGTAGAATTATCAGCCGGTGGTGGTGGAAATAATCAGATATTTTACCTTAAAAAACGCAGAAATAGAGCAGTGTGAAAACACACTCATATATTATCCCACAGAACTGTTGATAATGATGCATTAACATGGAAGTAGCTGCGCTGGAGCTAATTTAAAACCACATTTAGCAATTTGTCGTGTCCGACTAACCGGTCATGTGATTTGTATGTCAATTACCAGTTGTAACTAGCTGTCAGATAAATGTTGTGGAGTAAAAAAAAAAAGGTACAACATTTAAACCCTTTGAATTGTAGTAAAGTAGAAGTATGAAGGAGCATAAAGTTGGAGCACTGAAAAAAAATCAAAATAAAATTGTAGTAAATATCAGAAACAATTTTAAACCGCGGCTATAAATCAAAACGATAACAGAAAATAAATCAACATTTTAAATGTGTCAAATATGTATGAGGTTTAACTTTACACTGCGCATGTATTTAAACTCAGGAGAATTGCTATTAGCAACTGATCTGGAAAAAACATCTGATAAATCATAAAGCAGAGTCTCGAAGAGGAGGCGGAGCTGCATTTCTATCCCAAAAAAAAAAAAAAAAAAAAAAAAGCAATAGTGTGCAGAGCTCTCGGATGCATGATTGCATTTGCACCGTATTGCGCGATTCAGACGTGATGAGGTCTCTTTCTTTCTGTTTCTCCCGTGTGATTGATTGGACGACTTCATAGGCTGGCACCCCCATCGTGTTTCCAGCAGCTCACACTCCACATGATTGGTCCGCCTCCTGCTGCCGCGGCCACCAGAAGCGCCTCCTCTCATAAACACTCGTCACACCGCGCTAACGTTTCCCATTACTTCCAGGAGAAGCAGCGGCTCACTTATTAGGAACTTTTGAGTGCGACCTATGGCACATAACTAGCAGGTACGTGGCGAAAAGCGACTAATGTCTCCTCTTTTTCACCTCTGACTGTCTTTTCTCCTTCGTGGCAAACAGCCGCTTTAAATCTCTGGCGGTGAAGCGGCGAGCGCAGAAGGTCCGAGCTCATCATTTCGGGGTATCGTTTTATCGCTCCGGCCTGCCTCTCGGCTCTTATCTGTTTTGGGTCTTATCAAACGGTTATCTCTTTTGCTGTGAAGACATATTGCGTTTTGTTTCCTATCTGTTATGTGTGTGTGTGTGTGTGTGTGTGTGTGTGTGTGTGTGTGTGTGTGTGTGTGTGTGTGTGTGTGTGTGTGTG
>JBBMJY010000006.1:14898818-15042341 GCA_037833715.1 Toxotes lorentzi
TGTGTGTGTGTGTGTGTGTGTGTGTGTGTGTGTGTGTGTGTGTGTGTGTGTGTGTGTGTGTGTGTGTGTGTGGGAGGACAGGGATTTGACGCGGATGGATCCATGGCTCTTATTAAGAGCTCTTGGTAGGAGTATGGCAGTCACAGTGGACTGGATGTGTTGTATTGGAGTTAGGGATGATACAGAGTTGGTGAACATGCCGTGAAATTCATTTTCAGATTCACAGTTTCATTTTGTTTTTTTATTATTGTGGCGACTCTTCTAAAGATGAAAGCACGCTGTGTATCAGAGATGGATTTACGGTTTTCCACAGCATCGGCGAGTTTCTATCCAGACGTTTTTGGGAAACATTTTGATTTCAGTTGTCGAGAACTTCACAGGAGTTAATTAACTGTTTTCCCTCGTTTTGTTTTACAGGGTAGACATCTCCCTGACCATTTTTATTAACCCCTAACGGTGTATGGAAAGTGCTCCTGGATGGACCTGGGCGAAAACAGCTGGTCCATGGTCAAGCGAGAAGTATCCAGCAGCCCAGGGTCACCGGCTGAGCAGACCTACCTGCCCGGTGACAGCAGGAGGGACGGCCCCACCTCGGATGAGCTGAGGACACCTCCGAGCGAGCTTGACGCACTGGGACACCGCCGCTCCGACGGCAGATCACTACACTCCTACGTTCACTTCGGACATCATAACAACACCCTGACCACTACCGAGGACATCCCGCTGTTTACGGATTTAGACCAGGGCAGCAAACTCGTCCTCTCCAGCGGAGCGCACAAGGCGAGCTTGCTGGTGGACCCGACCGACATGTATCAAACACTGGCCATCGCCGCAGCCCAAAGCCAGACTGGATATGATTCCTCCTCTGGTGGTTATATGCACTCCAACCCCAACTCTCCCGTGTACGTGCCTAGCTCCCGGGTGGGCCCCATGATACCCAGCCTTTCTTATCTGCAGGCCAGCGGCTCTGCGCAGCCCAGCCACGCCGTCTCCAGCCACTCGGTCTGGTCGCAGTCCAACCCGGAGAGCCCTTC
Source organism: Toxotes lorentzi (assembly GCA_037833715.1). NCBI lineage: Eukaryota > Metazoa > Chordata > Actinopteri > Toxotidae > Toxotes > Toxotes lorentzi. The sequence continues at coordinate 14,899,853 of JBBMJY010000006.1, forward strand.
ATACAGCACCGGGAGCCCGCACACCTCCAGCCGATTCCACTATCCTCCAAGTCCGCCCATGAATAACGGGACACCGAGAGACACCGGCTACAGTAACACGCTGAATGTGAGCAACAGAGACCAGTACGGCCTCTCCCGGCCCCTCAGTGGGACCTATCCGAGTCCGTACTCTCCTTATGTTGCACCGCAGCTCTCCCAGCTGCCCTCGCCTTGGACCGGGGGACCTTTCGATAACACGATGCTGCACACCTTGCAGAGTAGAGGCGCGCCCCTGATCAGAGGACCAAACGGAGGTGAGAAAAAATGCAAAGTGTAGAGAGGGGGAGCATAGCCCAGTGACAGAACAGTTTTATTTCTCAGTGTCTGGAATAAAAAACAAACAAACTAAAAAGTCCTTTAATCAGAAATGCAGCTGCTGAGGTGTCTGAGGTACTGAAGCTCCAGTGCGCTTTGGTAACAGAGACTAATCTCCCTGCGGAGGCCAAAGCTCAACATATCAAAAAAGAATTTACCCCAAAAAATATGTTTAATAAAGTACCACAAAAATATTCCCTCTCTGATGAAAACTGGGCTGGATTTGGCCTGAGGGAGCGTGTGTGTGTCATTCCTTCAAGAAAAATTAGGCCTAAATCTGTGCGCAGACTTACGGCTGGCCAAAACACGTTTAATCATAAAACATAAAAACAAAATCCCATAGGAATTCAAGCACCATTTTCACAACAGTGAAAATACGCTGAAAGCGTGTAGGGTTTATAAGTCTTCATTTTGTTGTACTGATGCAATCTGTTCCCTTTAAATAATTGTTTTAGGAAATCAGTGGATGTGCTTTGATTTTCTTCACCTGACGTGTTTTCATTATGCGACAAACACAAATACTTACACAAATAATAATAATAAATAAAATACATTTCCACGCACAGAAGTTGTGCTTTTTGCTGATTTATGTCTTCTCTTTTTAGTTTCAGATATTCTCGACGACATGGGGGAGAGCAGGGAGTGCGTCAACTGTGGCTCCATCTCCACGCCGCTCTGGAGGCGCGACGGCACGGGCCACTTTCTCTGCAACGCCTGCGGCCTGTACAGCAAAATGAATGGGCTGAGCAGGCCATTAATTAAACCACAGAAACGGACGGTAAGCAGGGGACCACTTATCCGCTCAATTTCCTGCCTAATTGTCTCAAACAATGGCTGGAGGTTATCGCCCAATGATATTCATAGTATCTAATGCTCTTCCTTTGGGCGATATGCCAAGTCTTTAGCTCAGATCTGATTTTAACCCGATACATTTTGTCTGTGATAAAACGGGCTGAAATCTGTTTGCAAAGTACGGAAGACGTAAATTTGACACGGAATGAGCAAGCTGGTGACGTCGTTTAGCACATTAACTAAAAGTATTAATTTATAAGTCAACAATCATAGGTATTAAGTTGATGCAGGTTTGGAGGAAGAGGTCTCTTAGTACATTTCTCATAATTTGGTTTTAACGGAATCGATGGCACTGATTTTATTGGATTAAAAACCGCCCACACACAGAGGACATTTGTTAACGTAATTAATCAGGCACTTAATCTGTCACACACTCTATTCAGTGCTTCTGTTGAGTAATTTAATCTAAATAGGCGACACGGGGGCAAATCCTTTCCTGGTGCCATTACGCGAAGCATTACGCACAGTTTTTACAATGAAATCAAATGTCACGTATGGACTCCTTGAAAATCAACATCCTGAAAAAAGCAGTGCGTAAAAGCCATTTTAATGGAGATCATAACAAGTCCTGTATTATTGTTAGGAAATAGGGTGTGACTGGCCGAATTGTAATTCAATTAGTGGAGCGTGGCTTTCATTTTTTTTATTTGTGAGTAAGACGCCCGAATCATTTCGACTCGACAAATGTGTGAAAATTAATTTATTCTTTGAAATGATAATCAATAATTAATATTATGTTGTGTTTCTATCACCAGTCAACGTCCAGAAGAATCGGCCTGTCCTGCGCTAATTGTCAAACCAGCACGACGACTTTGTGGCGCAGAAATGCGGAGGGAGAGCCGGTGTGTAACGCATGTGGGCTCTACACAAAATTACACGGGGTGAGTTAAGATTTGATTTCATCTTTAAAAAAATTTTTAAAAAATAATTAAACACTTTGATTGGATTAACTAGCCCAATAATAAACGGTTTCCAAAAATCATCCAATCTGCAGGTACCTCGGCCGCTCGCCATGAAGAAAGAGGGAATTCAGACAAGAAAAAGAAAACCGAAAACACTGAATAAAACAAAGGGATCCTCTGGTAAGTTACTATTGACTCTCGGTGCTCTGCGTGTGAATAAATATTATCAGTTCGTTCCTTTTCAAAATGCCATCATAACAACGTAATTTGTGTTTTGTAGGAAATAACAGCTCTATCTCTATGACTCCCACATCCACCTCTTCATCCAATTCCGAAGATTGCTCAAAAACCAGCTCTCCCTCTGGACAGATGTCAGGGGTAAGACTTCTATTTTTTATATTAAATTCAAATTTCTTGTGCTTCATTTTAATTCAGAGCATCATATGAATTCCAACAGGATGCAGCTATGAAGTGGTACAAGAGTGTTATCTTTTAAATAAAACCTGAAATAAAAACTATGGGTGTTAACAATTTGAAAACACCATGATGCTTCCTCAGGTTTGAATATTTTGTAATGAATACACTGCAGCCTTTGCTACAGCAGGTGTTTAGGTAAAGTGGTCACATGGTGGCTGACTGATGCTTTGTGGTGATGACTGCTGGTAACCAATATGACACCATAATATTACAGTAAAATGAGCTTCACATTTCTCATGATCTGGTTCTTTTTTTTTCTCCCAGTTGTGTAATGCAAATGGCATCTTGGTTCCAAAACCAAAAATGAATCACAGTCCAAATGTGGGCTTATTTTATACACAGAACAGCTACTTTTTGAAAACACACTCAGGCTAACGATACGTTTTTTTTAATTTGCTTTGATGTTGCAGGTCAGTTCCTCCGTGCTGTCCAGCTCGGGGGAGGGAACAGGCTCGGGCTCAGCGGTGAAGTACCCGGCACAGGACAGCCTGTACACCAGCGTGGGCTTGACCCAGCCATCAGATGTAGCTTCAGTGAGGGGTGAACCCTGGTGCCCCATGGCTTTAGCTTGAACATTTAAATCTTTTGGGAGGACAGCAATCCCTGGCCCCTTCTGTCTGGATGCTATGTAGTGTGGAAGTATTCGGGGGCAGTGTTTGGTTCTTTCCTCGCAGTTGATGCAAGAAGAGTCGGACAGGGGGCAAAGAAGGGTGAGACCACCTTAGGTCGCGCTGCCAGCTTGAACCAAGATTGGAATATCTGGGATTTGTTTCCAGATTGGTGTGGGGATCGTGTTGCCTTAAAAAAAGAAAAACCAAAAAAAAAAAAAAAAAAAAGAAAGAAAGGGAAACGCCAGGCCAGATCACCAATCAGGTGGCCTGCTGTGGATAGTGTCTGGACCTGCCGTGCACTCGACATCTCTCCCATCCATGGCACCGAACCAGATCTGGGCTCTTAAACGAAAGCCATCGTGTACATAATGGATTTCCTCTCTGATTGGATACCAGCGCTTCAGAAAGCGCTATACTCTTTAAGGACGTTTAGATTTTGTTTTTTTTTGTTGTTTTTTTTTTTCCACAACTGGAATCATGCCACAAGTGCCAAGACAACTTTTATGAATCAAAAGAAGAAAATATTTATAAATCTTCCATTGTTGAAAACATGGCTATGATTGTTAATAAAGATATCAATATAGAGTAGAAGTTAAACCATTCTGATGTCTTCTTTTCTAATTTTATTTTTTCTTCATAAGTTGTTGGTTGTTGTTAGTAGTACAGTAGTGTTGAACCTGCACATGTTTTCCACTGAAAGCTCTTACTGTATTTGGCTGAAACTAGCTTGGTTTAAACAGGGTATAAATGACTATGTCATATAGTGTTTTTGTTTAATTATTTACTGAAAATTCCAAATAATCAACTCCTTCAGACTAATTATTGATACTGAAACATTGTCAGCTGTTGGGTGGCATTTAAGGTACTTCTCTCAAAGCGGGGCTACAAAAACTGTTTTACGTTTAAAGCAGTTGGATGGCTTGTTTGAACAAAGCACACCCAGATTAGCTGTGAGCCTACTGAGCTTTATGTTACAAGACATAAACTGCAAAAGAGGACTCTGGGCTGGACTACCTGACTCACCATAAACTGTATACCTTTCACAATGCAAGCATGTACTGTTGCATCATTTTCTTTTTTTTTTAGACCAAAGTGGAGAGTGAGGTCACCTCTGAACAAATTCATGTTAGGTTGATGACTTTGACTAATCCCAGTAAGGATTAAAAAGAGTGTAACGGCCCAATAGTTGAACATGATAAGGTGTTAAAGTGGACGATGAGAAAAATAAATAAAGAAGCAAACGGTTTATATTACAACATAATATTTTCTTCTAAGTGTAGCCTCATCGTGGCAAAAAAAAAAAAATGAATTCACAGCAGAATGGGTGGCATGCAGAAAAGAAAAAAGAAATTTGAGAGGAATGTTTGATTCTTCACCCTTAATGTCTCCAAGTCCTCCATCCATGGTGTGGGTGGAGACTCAAAATGCCATTTCAGGCTACAAAATAACCATGGGGAGACTGAAACCTGAAGGTAATGAGCTGATGAGCTAGATATGAAACTTGGCGTGACGAGGGTTGGTTCTTATTTTTACTTTCATTTTTTTCTTTCACAACTTGCTTCATTCAAAAAGGGTATGTCATTCATTATTCTGGACTTATTTATTTTTTCGAAATATAATGTTTATTATAGCATCATCTTTTTTTGCTGTTGTTTTTTTTTTCTGGAATATTCTAAGAAATTATTTTTATTTAAATTCAGCCCAATAAATTGTTCTGGTGATTTACCGTTACTCTGTGTTTTAAAGAAAGGGCATCATCGGTGTTTTGAAGTTGTGGAAAGAACCATGTTCTTGCATAATATCGATATTACTCAGGCATACTTTTGCGTGAGGCAATCACAGCTATGCTTTAACACCCCATTTCTCGCAGGCTGAAGAAAAACTGAATAGCTTCTCAGATTTTTTTCATGCTTGGGAAAAAAAAAACAAGATAAGCTAATGCAAGGCAAGGACTTCACTATGCAATGAAAAATAAAATTCATGCTTCATTTTCAGAAAGACACATATCCAACCTAAATACGTCAAGGGATCGTGTCTCGAACTGAACATTTTCAGTGTTTTCTGGGTGGTTTGCTTCCACACTATGCTTATGTTTCATTAAAGCAAGCCTTTATTCTTCTTGACAGCTTTTTTACTTAAGAGATTTTCTTTTTTTTTTTTTACCAGCCCTCAAAGGCTCATAGCACTATCCACTTTCCTGTGTCCTCTTGAACCAGCAGCTCAAAGTACCTGTCACAATGTTTACTGTACTTAAGCGAATATGGCCTGTGAGTAATACCACATGAAAAGATTTTTAGAGATGGTTAAGATTTATGTCTAGGCTTAGCGTTATCTGTCTGCTCTTTGACATATTGATTTAGCTGAGTTTATTGAGTGTGGAGGAATGTGCTAGCCACATCCATAGTTTGGACATGAACACTGTTATTGCACTTAAATGTTGTTTTTTTTTTAACTTTTGCAGTAAATCAAACTTTTGACTGGAACGATACAGTTGCTGCAATTAGTTTCAGCCAAAGACAGTTTATCACACACTTTTATTTTCTCAGTGTTAGTGTTACTAGTGTGGGGTGTGACAGCAAGTGGCGAATGGAAAGGTTTGGCATGTGGTCATTCTGTGCTAGGTGTTACATAAAACCCAGTTTGTACACCGAGACCACCAGGCATTGACTCCTTGAGCTTCCAAGCAGATAAATTACAAAACCACCTTTAGATATGTAAATGCAAACTAGTGTTAAACTCAAAACATGAGCAAATATTTATAGGTTTCTTAATTTATGATGTGGTCCTACCTTGGCACTGTCTGACTGGTATCCATGGTGCTGTGAGGGAGGAAATATAAACACAACAGCACAGAAATCCTCCCTGCGCTCTCATCTGGATAGATGTTCACAAAGCTGAGGGTCACATCAACCACCAAGTTCATGCAAAGCGATGCCAACTGCAGGCTTACAGTTATTATCTGTGAGGGGGATGGAGAGGGGATATGAATGATGTTTGTCACAGAGTTGCAGCTGTGGAACAGAATAGGAATCCTGTCTAAAATAAGTGATCAAAAGCTGAAAAGAGAGGGAAAGAGATAGGACGGCCGAGACAGACGCAGACAGACAAAAGAGGGAGAATACAGAGATCTTGATGGCTGTGCAGGGTTGAAAGTCCTCCCAAAGTAAACAATGCAGGCTAACCCAACAGCAGCAGCAGACTACAGGCCCCAGGGCTGTTTGGCCATGGGGCAGCAGCACAGTATGGCCCAGTAGCTCCCTCAGGAGATGCCTGTTGATCTTTCCATGTTGCCTTTCAAAGGAGAGCACCGCTGGCCCTGCCTCCGGAAGAGATGGGATCTCTGACTCAGCCCTTTTGGGTTTCCTCGACAGACACGGGGGCACATTCTGGGAGAAAAAAACACTTGAAAACATGATAGCTGTGCTGCTTGTGGAGCCTTTTCAAGATCTGGAGTACCATCAAAAGATCTCTAATGGAAAGTGTGTTTGTGCATACAAACACAACTTTTATTGTTCTGGATTATTATTCTGTGATTTATTCGCCTTGTCAGATTCATAGAAAGCTGAACTATGCTTTCAAAGCTGTGTCTACAGAGCATTTGCCCTCTCAGTTAACTTTAGTAAACATTTCCACAACTGTATAGGGAAGAATAAAGGCACCTCCTCCACCCTCGTCATGAACTCTCACAGTCTTACTCACAGGAAGTTTGTTACACACAAGGGGAACATTGTTCAACCTAATAAGCAGTGATGAGAAACTCAACCCCTCTCTCTCTAATAATAAAACAGCAGTAAGCGAGATCACTGTTGTCAAAAACTAAATGACAGTGAAATGGCTACACACAGTGCAGAGATGACATCATATACTGCAGCTATGTATAGTCAGTGTTACTTATCACTGTAACAGTGGGAGTGTGTTCAGGGAAGGCTGGGTGTTGGAGCGAATGACACCTCCAACGGAGAAGGGTGAAAATCACAGGGTGGGACACAAGTCCTTGGCCTGACTATGAATGAATGTGAGTATGTCCGTGTGTGTGTGTGTGTGTGTGTGTGTGTGTGTGTGTGTGTGTGTGTGTGTGTGTGTGTGTGTGTGTGTGTGTGTGCACGTACGTGAGTGTGTCGTAAAGGATTGCCAGGAAGTTGTCAGGAATGGGGGCTTAATGGGAGGAAATATTGAACGCTGAAAGTGGAGGAAAAGACGAAAGGAAAGAGCTTTGTTATGATGAAAAGGGAAAAGTTCCTTGACAAGCTGCAGCCCTTTAACCTGAAAGTGAATCAGAAGCTACATCATGGGAAAAAGCAGTCAAACTCAAAATGTCATGTGCTGAATTACTTTTAACTCTGTCACTTGTTAAATTAAACAAATGGCTTCAGATGACATTTTTATATTAAAATAGTTGACATGTTTCTTGCTGTTCTAATAAAATTCAGCTGTTAATATTAACAGGGCAATGTGACAATATGCTGAATACCATGCGACACTAGTGGCCATCCATTTGATATCTCTGAATATATAATGTCATTTTTTTTACATCAGTGTGATAAAGTATTCAGTTTGTCATGTATTTAATGTAAGGGATTAACCAAACACAAAAAGATGGTTAGCTCATGGTTATTTTCCATAAACTGATTCTCAATTGATGATGGACTGATTCACACAGAAAATGTATCATATCATCATAAGTATATGACGATAATGCCACATAAAATTACATATATTGTTAAGAGGATACAACCTTAAAATGTGTAGGCCGTGTGCCATGATACCTTGTTGGGATCTTAAAATTCAAAATAAAACATAAATAATAAGTGTATATGAATCAGGGAACAACATTTAAATGTGCTAGTTTCTCTGTTTGGGTGGCGATTAAGCAAAGCAGCTCTCGTTGAGGCTGAATCCTGCAGACATTTTCTTTTTTACATTTGCCCTACAATAGAAATTCTGAAGCCCGTATGCCCTCCTTCGTCAAACAACTGAAACTAGATGTCGCAGAGAAATTACACATACGTGTATGTGTGAGAAAAAAAAAAACTTCTCGAATACGCCTGCTGCTGCAGGCGCGATAAATAAAGCTCTACTCTGACATGCAAACATTTAAGACAAATAAAACAGCGCTGGGATTAAATGCCTGTCCTGCTGCTGAAAAAGCTGCTCACGCTTTGTGTTTGTTCAATCTGTTGTTCCTCCTAAAGGAACAAGCTGCTGGGAACTTTCTGCCACAGCTAGTGTGCCAAACCTGCACTTAGGCACACGCAAACACGAGGTCACTGTGAAGGACAGTTGTAGACAACCTGGTTAAAAGTGTTTAAACATTTCTGTTTTATAATAACGCAAAAACTAAATGTCAGTTTTATCAGGTCATGACAGAGAGCAGCAAAAATGGATTCATATTTAACCGTCACGAAAATATTATTATCATTATGATAAACTCAGATGGCAGAGACATGTGGGTTGAGACACAGCTGTCCTTATTGCGCCAAAAAAGGGCTCATTGTGGCCATGAAGCCATGTTGCTTCTCGGATCTTGTTATGGGTCAACGCTTCAGTAAACTCCCCCTCAACGGTAGAAACATTTCTTTTCATGCTGTGTATATTTGAAGGAACAAAGTCAGGTATGTAATGTCTGTCACAGGCCTGGAACAATTTGACTAACAAATCAGTACCTGTTTCTAGACAATGCATTGCCAGTTTTTTTTTTTTTTTTATCAGGTAAGAGCTCTGTTATTCTCTAATGGAAAAGTTATTTCATTACTAACAGGGTCTGGGCTTTGAAACTCAGCCACTAAATCATGTAACTCGTGTAAGTATTTTCGGCTGTCACGATGCAAGGAGTATGCTGAGGTTCTTGTGAGTTCAGTTTAAGGTTACAGCTATCTCTCCTCTTCGACTAGCCCAACAGTCAGCCTTGCGTCCAAGGCGTTTTGAATTAAGTTCAGCGCGCTTGTGTATGGGAACCGGAGCTCGCCGCCAAATGCAATACTTCCCGGAGTATTTCTGTCAGAACCCCGGCCTTTAAAAACAAAACACAGTGAAATCACAGCAGGCCTGTTTTAATCAATTAAACATATGTCAACAAGCAATATGCTAATCACTGTCTCAACAGGGAGCGCACATTCTCTGCTGGTGATGTATGGTTAGGCCAATCATGATTGTGAAAGGACTTAGAGACAAAACTGGGTTCAGTCTCAGATTTTAGAAAAATGAGAAATATACTGCACTGATTACATTTTGTGAAAATAAGTGGCAGAAATGTATCCAGATTGTCTCAGTTCATCATTGCTTTACTTACATTGCTTTATCTTTGGTTGTTCAGGTCTGGTGTGAAACAGATAAAGCAATAAAGTGAGTCAGAAACGGGTGATTTCCATGCTTGATCATGTGCAGCATGTTGCATTTTGTGTCTGTGTTTGACTTGGATGAAGACAGAGGAGGAAACCAGTCCTTCCTTAACAGAATCTGTCGCTGAGCTCAAAGTCTCCGGGCTTTTAGAGAACACAGAGTCATAGCGTTAGTAATTTGGGTCAGAAATGGGCTATGAATTTTGATGGGATTTTACCAGCCCCTCCTACCCAGAATGCAATGCAGCTTCTCAGACTCTAGGACCCACACTCTCTCAGAAAGAGGTATGCTTGTGTAAACACCATTTGGCTCCCTGAAGTCTTGAAATGCAATAAATTTTCATCTAGAGCTCAAGATAGCAGCAGAGCAGCATATTGAGGACGGGGAATAAATTGCAGGATGCAGCAGCCTGATGGAGGAGACCAATGAGGCTCCTCTCTTGTCTGCTGATTGGGCAGCTCTCCGCTGAGACCTCTTATGAACGTTCCTGATAACCAAATGAGCATCTAAAATAAATAACAGGCTGACGCAAGGCAGGCACCCAAACACAAGATACAGCCGCCCATTAAATTAAAACGACTTAGATTTTTTTAATCATACCCTACTTTCTCTTTTTTAATCAAAATACTGATGCAGGAGTCAGATTCTGTTCCATTTCCCCTCTGAAGTGAAAATACAACAGTTTATCCTAACTTTGTTTTTTCAGTTCTATCAGTTATGGTGACACACGCTGTACTCACCACAGTCATTGTTGAGCTCACTGAACGTCGCAGCAGATAAAAACAGGGACAACAGGGCAACGAGCACAAGCGGCCAAATGATCATAAAGGCTGTAAACTGTTTAGTCAAATTTATTTTGAAGACAAAGCAAAGGCATGTGGTAAAATTACAACCCCCAGCTCTCCTTTAGAAGCATAAACCACAGCAGAGGGGAGACACTTAAAGGACTCTCAAAGGTGAATGCCACGCTACTGATAAGGGTAACTGAGCTAGCACTACGATTAACTAGAAGTTATGTTTGCATGGATATTCATATTTTGGTGGGAACTTTGCTTGCTACAAGATTTTTGCACTGATTTCACTTAAATCACAGTGAGAAATGACTGTTTTGTCAAATATGAGTATGGGAAAAAGAACAGAAGCTTTTTCTTTGTGTACTCCAAACAAATGCCACTGAAACTGAACAGATCATGTTAGTGTCAGTGTAACTGAAATTACTGAAATACAGTCGTACAAAAGTAGTATTCAGTTCATTTAGTTAATTTGGTCCATGTTCGTTCAACTCACGTTCAACTTAATCAGAAGAAGAAGGAGCAGCTGGGAACACATATGAGGAAATGCGATGCTACAAAGCAAACCAATGGCAGTTGTTGCGGTCTGTGTTTGTCTGTGTTAAACTGGCCATAAAGAATCGCAGCAGGTTGATTCTGCTGTTAACTGTTACAGTTAACTTGTTACAGTACAACTAAACAATTTTATCAGTTTTACTTTAAATAAACTGCTAGTTAATCTGGCAAAACCAGAGCAACAAATAACAATAACACAGATGGTAATATGCTGTAATTTTCCTTTTAACAGTGTCAGAAGCATAATCTGTAATAAATCTAATGTGAACCCAGCGACTGAGCTCAACAACAGAGCTGCTTCCTTGTGCTCCCCTGACCAGGCAGACCCTTTGGCTGAGGCGTCCAATTAATTATAGACGTGACTTTAAAACTTCCTGTTTTCCACTCCTTAATTAAGCCAATCTGCCCCGCTGTTCTAAAGAGAGGAAATACCTCAAAATAGTTCCCAGTTTCAGCACGTTCAATTATTTTGTGCTCTAGTACAGATTGCATCAGTCGTGTTAATGCACGGATCAACAGTGTTTGATCACAGGGAAATTATGTCTGTCATTTCTTCCTGCTTCGCCCCCGAATAATGTGGGAATTGTGAGAAGAGTTGGTGCCCGAGATGGGCACTGCCCGCGATTAGCAACTACGTGCCCTCAGTCAGGCCCATCCAACATCAATCTCTGCCTGAGATGTTTATTATTACACTCATGTGGTGACTTATTCTGAGGAGGGAGAAGAAAAAAAAATTTCCCTGATTTATGCCTCCACTGTTACCCTTTCCTGTCCTCTTTTGTGAACACAAAATTCCAGTGAATTCCTGCAGTATTAACACTAAGCAGTTAAGAGGTCAAGCTTTCACTTACACTGCACAATTCAACTGGCCGGCCACAGAGCATACATACAGTAGATATTGTCCCGTTTGGTCCAACTATAGCTTCACTGTTGCCGTGTAAGCTAAGTAAAGGAGTCTGCACACAAACTTACAAACTGACCTTGACAGCAGACACACTCCATATCTCTCTCTGCTGCTTTTTTTCAGTTACACTAAATCTGCAGCCAGTGCTCAAGTCAACTTGACTGTTATCATAAACGCACCACACTTGCTGAATACCTGCCAGTGTTTTTCAGAGGTGCCCTTTTCAACTCTGAACTGAAACTCACCTCCAGGCCTCACCCTCGGTGTTTTTCACTGGAGAAACAGGAAAAAGGAGGAGAAAATGAAGACATACGTGGGTGCAAAACCAAGTTCGGAACATTTTAAAAGGGGGAATTCATGTGGATTGTTTCTTTACAAAAATCTGGCGTTGCCCTAATTTAAGAACAAAGCCCAGTGGGAAGTGGCAAATTCTTTCATTAGACATAACAGGTGAATGCCAGCTATTGTTCTCTGCTGTTGGATCTTTGTGGCAGATCAGTGGGCAGAGGTGGATCTGTTGCAAGTGTCTGCACTGAAACACAATACAGGAGAAATATGGATGGAATTTATTTCATAGTATTACTCGATTTGTGTCACCAAAAATCTTTAATATGAACAGTACTTAGTTTTGTTTACAAGCGGATATCAATACAAACAGTACAGTACTGTGTAGAAATATATTTCCTTTCTGAAAGTAGGATATTTATTGAGAAGAAAGGCTTCACCGTGACATATTTTCAACAATGTTTTTGAAAGAGAGGTATTCAGTTAAATGAGGGTGAGTAGAAGGAGATTTCATTAATTGCTGCCACATTATATACACATCATATACATGGAAGTTGAAAAGTGTGTGCAGTTACCTTCAGCTGCTACCTGTGTCATTTTGCGTAACTGTGACCTGGAGTGAAATATGATGCATACTTTCTATCTAAAAACATGTACTGTATGTTTTAGGGTCATAAAATTTAATTTGAGAAAGTGCGTACTTAATTGATGATATAAAGTATCAATGATGAAATAGATCTTTATGATTCCTGTCCTGGGTGGTACTGACACTGTTCTGGCAGTTCTAACCCACCTACTTATAGCTTATGTATCCCTACAGCACATGTTATATATTCCTCACTCACTGTTGTTATTGCAGACAGTTACAAAGATTCAACTGAATAAACCGGTGTTACAAAGGTATTCCAGTGAGGCCACAAAAAAATAGGCTCCCCAGATGGCTTTCAAAGATACCCAATCTCAACACAAAGTGTCAAAAGACATTTGGATGTGTAAAGTTAAACAGGCTGACCCAGATGCCAGATGATCCACCTATGTCACCATGTACCATTTTCATGCTGAATTCTGGTTTGTTTACAATGGGACATGACCTGCCTTTTGCAAATGAGAGGTCACATAGACCTTCCAAACTCAGCACACTCTCAGTGGCAGTATTATATAACATGAATAAAAATGTGTTCAGCCTCAAGTGGCTGAATTCCTGTCATTGTCTGAAGGAAGTCTGAAGAAAGTGTAATTTGTTAATTTAAACAAATTTAAACTGGCCTGCTTACTTATGACTAAGATTAACAGGATCCTGGACTTGAATGCAGAGTGTTTCTTCCAAATTCAGCAATGTATGAGGACTGATCGGGAGTAAACGGATGCCTGATTTGGTGGACTGGCGGTATGACATCATCAAAGAGGACACCCAGGCAGGCCTACTAGCTGTCCTGCAAGAGGCCCCTCAATAAACAGGCTGGTTATCACATCACTAACATTTGTTTAACCCCTCTGCAGAAGGTGTTCTGTTAGAGAGTGTGCAGAGGAGGGAGCCGTTCCCAAATCTCTTTGGCTGACCCCCTTACCAACCTTAACTGATCTCGTAGGCGCTCACAAACACAAACATACAATCCCTTGAAAGTTTCATACATTAAAACATTGTATAGACACACAGTTGCTGTTTTCTCTCTGCCATTAAGTGTTTCAGACTGCTCTCAAGACATTCCCCTACTCCCTTGAACTTCCCTACTACTCTCCGTCTCCCACTTCATCCAGTCCTCCCAAGTTTGGCTGTCTCTCCGGGACAAAGGACTGAAAACATGACTTCAGCAGAGAGAAAGGTCGTTGGGTCAAAAAAATGAAAGGATGAGAGCATGAAGGGATGAGGGTACACTCCTATCCTTGGATACCTCACACCCACCCCAACCCCCCAGCACAATTCCTTTCCCATTTGCAATGAGACTGTGCACGCAGCTCTCTCCCACACATCTCCACATCCCAGCGCCAGGCCCTGTGTTTTCTTAATTCATTACTTAAAGGAAAGAAATGTGGCCCATACCAAAATAAATACGGCTTTCTTGGATCAGACCATGTGTCATAGTGCGATAGCTCCTCTGAAAAGGCTGTTGTTTTAACCGGAGGAGGATGGAACTCTTTGGCTCTGCGCAGTGTCTGTCACTCTCTGCTCTCTTTCTCCGTCACACAGACCAGCAGCATGTCTCAGCCTTATCGCATGACTTAGGCCTAAATCCATTATTTTAAAGTGGGCCGGCTGCAGTCGCAACACTCAGCGGTGGAACCAGATTCACTGGGTGTCACTGTAGAGTTAATGGCCTGAGACTGAGCATTTGCTTTGTAATCTTTATACAACTCTTTAGCCTTTCTAGAGGCATGGCTATCGGGATGGCAAAGTTAGCTTGGTGGTCAGTTCACGACTTTTGTCTGGACTTTGGTCCATGATTGATTCATGGTTAACAATATACCTGCTAAACAACAGCATATTAGTATTTTCAGTGTTAGCTTAATTCGTCACTGTGCCTAAGTGCAGCCTCGTGCAGCCGCTAACATGGCTGTAGACACAGTTTTTTCAGATGGCAATGTTCACAGGATCCACCATTTTTCTTAGTCATTCCTTAATATTTTATATAATTTGAAGCTTCAGTTTTAGTATTTATATTTGGAATATTTGTATATTTAGGGACAGTTGTGTCTGGCATTTGAAAAAGTTTATTTAAACTTATGTTATTTTCTCAATTTGTCGATGGATATGACACAAACTTGAACTCACTCCACAATGACCTTAGTCTAGAGTGCCTTTAAATTCAAAATATTTGCTTTCAGTTTACTTAAAATTGGCAAAAACATATAAAGATCCGGACTTGAGCAATTATTTTGTCCTATTTACAGTTTCCCGCTATTTGTTTCCGCAAAATCCAAGCACTTGTCATCAGGAGTCTGTAGCTATCTTCGTGGAGCGTTCACTTCGGGTGAGGTCTGTTAAATGGCCAATTGAATGCTCTGTCAAGCAGAACCTTCCTGTGACCCTAACACACACACACACACACACACACACACACACACACACACACACACACACACACACACACACACACACACACACACACGTGCATGCATGCACACACAAACATTTACTGCACTGGCACAGTCTAGCACAATCCTTTGCCAGAACATCAATAGTTTGTTTATAATTAGCCCTGGCACCTCTTGACTACTTAGAGAGAGTGATTGTTTTTGAAAATGGCCCCTGGGGTCCTGTTGACTGATTGGCCTGAGGTGGTTGGGTGGGATAAGGGGGGTGGGGGTGGGGGTGGGGTGGGGGGGGGGGGTGGGGGGGGTGTGTCTGCAGTTGTAGAAGAGGGTCTGTTGCTGGCCCACAGTTGTGAGCTGCATTCCTCTCAAGCTGCTCTGGACCCTGGTCTGACAGCCACTCCGATAATATCCCAGTCAGATAGAGTCGCAGGGCCGGCGAGTCTGAGCCCTGTTCTGAATCACTCAATTAGTGCAGGAGGAGGAGGAGGAGGTGGAGGAGAAGGGATCTGAAATGTCTTTGTTCTCCAAAACCCACACTAGCGAAACACAGATCAATACACAAACAGCGTGAGCTCAATTAATAGCAGCAGTGTTTATGCAGAGAAATGCAAGGTGTAAATACAGTTTGTGTGGTCTTGTGGCTGACTTGTTGTTGGCGGGAAGAGGTGTGGCTGTGTTTGTGTGTGTTTGTGCTGACTCTCTTACTGTTTATAGAGAGTAACATCACCTCTTAACTTTACCTCATATGGGTGCCAAGACCTGCAAAATAGAAACATCACCCAAATATGAATTTAAAAACACCTGTCCCTGCATCTGCATGACAGGAATACATTTTTGAAAATATGCAATTCACAGTGAAATGATGCAAAAAGAAGCTGACAGCATTTTAAAAAGATGTATAATATCCCATCAGCATGATTTGCCATCTGTTCAGAGATTCAAGGATTTAAAGACTGATTCAGTTTTCCTTTATAACATATGTCCTCTTCTTGCAGTTTTGGCCTTCATTTCTATTGCTTATAACAACGTTGTACTCACCCAAGTAACTGCTGAGATCTGGAGACGTGGTGACAGAGCCATAACAAAGTTCAAAGGTCTGAACTGAGCTGTACGGCACTGAACAGGCGAGAAACATTTGCAATGAAAAGATCAGAGAAGTTGTAAACAAGATGGAAGGTTTAGCCAGATCATCAAACAATTATAGGAAAAACCGAAAATGAGTGCTCCTCTAATGTCAGTAATAATCTCTCATTGTACAGGAAAACTTTGTGCACACAGCTACAGCAGGTACGGCAGGGCAAAGTTGAACCAGGAAGTCATTCTGCAAATATGAAGAATGTTTAAAACTGACAGTTTTAAGTAGTTTTACAATTTGCCTTTGTTTTCTATTTCAATAGAACTTAGACTAAACTGTTATTACTACTAAACTGTAGCCAAAATTTAAAAAAAAAAAAAAAACAATTAGTAGGAAGTAACTTCATCGGTTTTTAATTGTTCACTCGGGGACCGAGCCTTCGCTGCTGCCGCCTCAACCCTCTGGAACTCTCTCCCTCAACACATCAGAAACTCAGATTCATTACAGACCTTCAAATCTCAAACTCGATGTATTATTATTATTACTTGCAACTTTATTTCCTAAATGCTGCCTTGGTGTTGTCAAAGGGATGACAATATTTAGTTTTGATTTGCTTTTGTGTTGTCTTAAGTTGCAGAGCAATGAACTGTCTTGACCACCGTAAAAATAATTACCAAGTTGTAATAAGATTTTACAGACTGGACTTGAAAAATTTCACCCGAGGTACAGTGTACCAAAATGTGTGACCAAAATGAGGCACAAAAATTAAAAGACAATGTAATGAAGGACAGTTTGGAGAGACGCAACCGCTGCGCAAAGGAATCAAGAATGAACGAGTGAATTTTCAAAAAAGCAAAGAATTCAATTTCCGTAATTGTGTGAAACAAGCTGGAGAGCTGTGGGAACAAAATTTGTTTTTGCTGTCACAGGCAATCTATATTGATACACGATATGGTTTACGTGCTTCACATATAACGTGTATAAGTTACTGTCGTGGAGGCTTCATGTTCTCTTGAATGTTAGACAAATAAGTCACAGGAACAGCGTCTCAACATGACTGCCTATCTCAGACCCACGGATTACTCAGCCAGTCCTTTGATAAATATGTCTTGTCCACTTCATCGCATGACGAGCAGCGGCGGAGCACGCTGAGTCATTTTTCATTGGGCTCATTGGGACTATTTGGTTTTAAAGAGCAACGGTTCGGTTACAGCTGAGGTGAAGGAGGTTGAATGGCAAAAGTAAAAACTCCAGTCAGCGTTATTCTTCTTTTTGGATGATCTTCTCCATCCCTGCTCGAACTGGCTGCTCTGTCAGCCTGCAACTGACCCCTCACCTCCTGCTGACCCCGTTACCTGCAGACACCCTCAGTTACTGCCTTTGATGTGGTGTTTACTCTTGTGTACAGTAGGGGTTAATCACACACCTTGAGAGAGCAACGTGGAATTCCATACAATGGGTCCACTGGCCTGTGTTGTCTGAGGGCTAAAAGAGGGATTAGAGATTAAAAGGCAGCCAGTGTGTGAGGTAAACAGCAGAGAACAATATTTTACCTACTCCATGTTTAGTTAGCGGATGTTGATGTCAGTCAACTCTCTTTCCACTTGATGTTGAGTTTTGACTGAAAGGCCGGAGGCTGCCAGGACAGTGTGTGTTTAGTTTGTTCTAGAATTTCCAGTAGTTAGATATAAAATAGAGGCAAAACAGTGGACATTTTAGACTCAAATGCACATGACCAACATATGGGCCTATTTTACATTACTAGTTTTTTTTTTTTAAATAATTGTTTGTTAGAGCTGCAAGAATTAGAGTGGGCGACCTTAATGACAGATATTCCCTCGTGTGTGTATTTTAGCTAAAGGTGTTGGTGGTGGGAACTTTGAGCTCTGGTAACAGTTCTTCCATGACATTAATATGAGACATTCACGGTTATTTGATTTTGATTTAATTTGACTCCTGAAATTTACTGTTTACATCTTTTGGTTTGACATTTTTTATGGTTTTCTGACCCATTGCTCTTTCTTTCCTTCTTCCTTCCTGCTGCGTAAATGAAATCATAAAGAAAATGCAGTATAATATTTAAATTACACACAAAAAAGAATATTCTAGGCCAGACCTCATTTGATTAACATCACAAGGAAGGAAAGGTTTTACGGTTTCAGCCATGTATGGTAACCTTTTATCCAAATTAAACAAAGATGTATTTCAGTGAAACCTAGGACAGCTCAGCCATTACCACAGCAAATATGCTGCATTTGTTACACTAATGTTCCTCGCTCAGTCTCAGAAGAGTTTTGGGGGACAAAACAACTTTAACGTCATTGATCTTCTAATCTGGGAAGTGACCCAACATTTTTGTAATATTCATTCAGTCTCTTTGCTTTGTTGCAAAATTTGCTTCTGCTGAAAGATAAGCTCTTAAGAACAAAAAACATATTCCCTGTACTTCCCCTGAGCACCGTGTAAAGGAATGGCACGTTAACTGTAACAAGACACTCCCTCAAGAACATGGTCATTCACATGCTAATTGAACCTGAAGTACATGAGTTATGGTGTAGCAGCTTCTCATAAAAAGCACCATTAATTTTTGTGACAGCGGAAAACAAACCAAACTAACAATGTCTGCGCATGTTGAATGGTGAGAGAAGGGCTGATGAAAGAAGATTCATAGTTAATCAGTGCACATCTTGATGCAGACCACCAGCAGTGGTGGAGTAAGCACTCAGATCCTTTAGTTAAGTTAAAGTAGTTATACTAAAACATGAAAATATTTAATTACAAGTAAAGCTCTATTTTAAGTTTTAGTTATTTATTTAAGTATCAAGTATTAAGTAAAGTATCTATTTAAAGTATCAAAAGGAAAAGTACTCATTGTGCAGAATGGCTTCCAGTGACAGGTCCCTCCATCCAACATCTGAGTCTGAGAAAACACACACACAATTTAAAGTTTTCACTGACAGCATAGTGATGACGAATCATACGCTGACCAGTAGACTTTCAGTGAGTCTATCCTGAATAACAGCTTCTCACATGTTGTGCAATGCAACAGGATATTCACGCAAAGGCGGTGGGGAGTGTGGCTGCACGCAACATCACATCTGTCATTGTTTCTTTTAGACCACAACACCTGATGAGCAATGTCACTGACTTTGTCAACTCCACATGGTCCACTGAACTGGACTAATCTGCCTCTGTGACGAGTCTCTTCTTCTTCTTGTATGATAGTGATAAAAAATATTACAGTAAATATAGGATTTTTTTGGACTGTCTTGGATGGTGCTGTTTGTATGGTATCATTTTCAGCTTTGCGAATCCCTGCTGACTTCAGTTGTTTGGAGGTTTCTAATGCTGAGATCAGACCTGGCCGCTGTATCAGATTAGGTGATCACTGTGTCATAAATTCTAACTGTTATTTGGCTCAGAGACATGGCAGACTACATGTTGGACCCTGACCCATCGTAGCTTGCCATCTATCACAACTTGTATGACTTGTATAGGTGAACGGGAAGCAGGGGCCAGGGACAGCTTTCACTTTTCCACCGCACATCACCATCAACAAGGAATCTTTACAAATGCAAACAAGGATTTATGAATCAGTGATTGGGTTTGAACTACTCCATTAAACAACTGCCTGTTGGATGCCATTAATCAAAAAAAGGTGGTAAATGATCAGTAAGTAACAAAACCTGTCTTCTTATTAATACAATTATTTCCAAAACAGTGTCGATCATTTCATGTCCTGTGTTGTTGGTGGGTTCTTAGAAAAAGAAGAACCCACGAAAGCCCAAGGAAGTGAATAAGTGTATTTCCCGGAATTTCGAACGTCACCTTTAAAAAAGGTTGATTCAGTCAACTACTTCAAACAAGAAAGAGCTTAATTTTTAGTTATGAGTGAAGATGGTGATGCTCCGAAGTTGCCACACATTCGTTTTTTGTTTTTTTTCTGGAAAGCAAGCAAAAAGAAGAGGAGTAAGCGTACCGAAAGACATGAAGCCTCTGGTTTCAGTGGGAATTTCTAATGAGATTTCTTAGAAGAGGTGTCAGTAGGAGTCAGATTTGTCTGTGAACAGGCCTGGTTGCTCTTTGCACAATGTCTTCATCCCTCCCTCCCACTGGAATCTGATGACAAACTAGGTTTAACCTCCCAGCTATGAGGAGCTGGGTTCAGCTTCTTATTGCTCTGTGTGGAGGAGTTGCTTGTCTGGTGAGAGATGAATTCTAGTGGTAGGTTATGATTCAGGGCAGAAGGAGGTATGGATTTATGCTCCTTCCAGCATGCTGTGATTTGAGTCACAAGCACCTTTAGTCATACACAGATAGGGACGTGTAAGTGACTCTGGAATTTAAAATGTGATTAGAATAGGAAACAAAAACTCTGTCATTCTCAAATATAGATGTGTGACTTACTAAATTTGAGTGGAGGTGATTCTTTTCAACTGTATGATTAGTCATGGTGTGTAATCACATGGAGTGAACATACGTCTTTTTTGGCAAAGTGTCAAAGTTATATTATCATTGCAGGGTAGTGCAGTTTAAGCGCAAATTGTTTTGAGAAGTCTACAATGAATTGCCTCTCAACAATAATGCAAATTGCATGTAGACTTGTGATTGGCAAATCGAGCAAGTGCAAGAGTGTGCTTATAGATTTTTTTACCATACAGAAATGAATAGAAACTGGATGCCTGAAAATGCCTAGCTGAAAAAGTCAAGAGTCAAGTTTCAAAAACACCTTACTGCAAACTGCTAAGCTTAAATCATCATTATTTGTGTTTACTGAGATCTGGCCACTGGTTTGCTGGCAAATTCTAAATGACACTGGCCAGTGCACACTGGTTTAAATATAGGAGGAGATAAAAACGAGTGAAAGCTCAATTATCTGTACTTCAAAGCAACCAAATTGTCAATACTTCCCTGTGGCATTTCAAGTTGTGCCAGTTCTTTCATCTCTGCCCATGGTCCTCAAGGGCCAGGCACTTAGATGGAGTCAGGAAGTCATTGGTACAGCTTGGCATTCTGGGATGAAGGAGGACTGGCGAAGCACTGCATAATATACAGAAACAATCATCTTCGTAGGAGCATATATTCAACTAGGCTGTGTTTCTGTACTTTATAATTTAGTGGTGTGTCTTTGTCAGGCGGCACCTTTCCTCTCAGCTTCACTGACTCCTTGAATTAATTACTTGAGACAAGAAGAAATCCTGTTTTATATTACCCCTAGTGTTGCAAAGCCCTGACTATTCAAAAACTTAAGCAGCTTTCTCTTATAGTCTCCACTTGGTGCCACCAGCTACACTTTCACATGACAAATCATTCACATTTCCAGCCTAGGTGTTTCCTCTGAAACCATTTCACGGACAAAAGAAACCAAAAAGTGCTGATGTAGCATGAAGGATGATGTTTTCGTAAGTGGTTCAGCGTCTCTGTCACAAAGCTTTCCACACACCGCCATCCATTATCTTTTCGTGGGACAGGGGAAGTTATCTTGGGGACCTATTGTGTGCTTGGTGGAGTTTTGACTGTGTGTGTAAGTGTGTTTGTGACACCTCTGTGGTGCATACAGGAGGTGTCGAGGAGCCCAGGGCTGGAGCCTCGGATCCCAGAGGAAGGTCTTGGCTCCAGGGGGCCTGTCCTCCCCTCTGCCGGGCTGCAAGGGAAGCCAGGCATGGAGACAGTAGGATTGGGAGGGGGGCGGACAGCATGGAAGCAAATGAGCAGAGGAGGTGCTGGGCCGGCTCTTGCCCTCTCACTGACAGGATCTGGTCAATGTCCTGCCGCGTAGGGTCGCGGCCCAGCTTACGCACACAAACTTATCTCCAGTGCATCTGCCGGGCCGCCTGCGCAGTCAGGCTGTCTCCATTGCGGGCCACGAGCGTTTTCCTGCTGGGGGTGAGAGGAGGATGGTGGGAGGATAGAGGGAGGAAGGGAGAAGGGTGGGGGGAGTTGCAGGGGGGAGAGAGGAGCATAAGGCAGGGAGGGATGGGAGGGGGCTCAATGTGAAATTGCCCCTGCAGAGGCCTGCCAAGTCGCTGAACTATATGGAAAACACGAGCCGCCTCCAGGGTAACAGGACCACTTCTGAATTTCTACAAACAAAAATAGCTCTGATGTCTGGCTACGACCTCTCTGTTCTCTGGCCCTCGTCGCTCTCTGCATGTCTGTCACATTCAAATTCCCACACTAAGACCAAGCTCATGTTCAAACCTAAACAACCCTCAAGAACAACTTCATTTACTGTTGTGCAGAGAAAAAAAAAGAACGCAGAAATTTAATAATTGCATGGAGCTGAGCGTATTTATCATTCCTCCTCTTCTCTCGGATGGAGATGACCTCTTGGTGACCAACTGTGTGGACCTCAGTCGAGGTCCCTTTGGTGAGCCATTTCATCATTTAAACAGTATGGGTTCCAATTCTCATGACCTAATGCGTTGTAGAATGCCTGAAATCTGCTGCTTGTGTTTTCTCTTCTCTCCCTCAACCCTTTCTCATCAACAGCAGCAGGGATCCATAACAGGAAGAAGTAGTTGACAATGCTGAGCTGTTGGGACAAGGTGGTGAGCTAGCTGTCAAGACAGTACTGAAACTTGTGTATAATATAATAATAATACAACATTTGCATTTTTTTAATCTTTATTTTTGCCCTTACTTGATAGTTGACAGACTAGACGGAGACAGGAGAGACAGAAAAACGAAAAAAAAACACGTAACAAAAGTCCTCAGCAGAAAACAAACGTTGCATGAAAGTGTTAAGGGATGCATCTTAACAGCTAGGTGGCAAGGACAACCCATCATTTACATTTTTAAAGGATTAGCTGTGGTTTATTATCCCCTTCTATTGGTTATCATAACATTGCTCTTTCCAAAATAATTGCTCAAATCTGGCAACATTGTTGCAGCAAATTTGAGGAAGATGTGGCAGATAATCGGACAGGTTGTAAACAAGCCACCAGTTTAGCCAGAACTAGCATTGGTACAACTGAAAGTGAACCAACCCATAAAATTGGTAATCATAATTCCTCACTGAACAGGGAAACTGTATGTTTGCAATTATGGCAAGTATACAAGGTCAAAGGTGAACCATGAAGTTGGTCTGTAACTTGGTCTATTGTGATGGATGTTTACAATGACAATGTGGGCAGCAAATTTATCATTTGCCTATGTTTCCTCTAGCAAATAAATTTGGGTAACCTGAGGGTTTGTTTAAAACCCGGTGCTATGACCAAACAAGAATTCTGGACTATTCCTTACATGCAAACTTTCCTTTTTTAACATGCAATGCTAACATATTCAATATGATTAAAGGCATTTTGGGAAACACACTTGCTCATTTTCTAGCCGAGAGAGAAGATGAGAAAACTGATAACATTCCTATATCTATCTGTTAATTATGAAGCTAGAAGATGGTTAGCTTGGCTTAGGCTGGAAGCAGCTAACCTGGCTCAGTACTTTGCATGTTATATCCCATAAATGTAAAAACGACAATTTGAGGTTCAGTTTTTCCCAAAGTGTTGGACCATTAAAGTTAAGGTTAATAGAAAGGTGAAAATTACTTGCAGGTCTGTTGTGGACCACGAACTCCCGTCTCCTCCATGAAGGTCTCGCCTGGCTACATGCCCATCCACCAACTTTTGCACAATGTCACCATGTTACCAGATTTCAGCAATGGCTTTGGTGGGAACAATGTTAACATTACCAAAAAGACAGGTGACCAAAACTGAAAAAATAAAATCCAAGTTGAAAAGCAGAATTATCCTTTAAAACAGAAAAAAACATCTTAAAAATTCTTGGAAAAATCTTATTTTTCAGATCAATCCTCTGGCCTAACAGAGAAACAAATCAAAATTGACCTTTTTGGCTTCCATAGATTTAGATTCCTCTGTGGTCTTTGGGTCAGTTACCTTCTAGGGTAACGTTTCACATTTTGGCTGTAAAACAGCATTATTCCCCCGGTACTAGTCCCAAGACCTGCAATAGATCCTCCAAGTCCTACATGAAAGCACACCTGACACTGACTCATGCACACCTATAAACCTTACCCACACAACTCCCCTCATCTGCTACTCATTGGGTGCACTGTTAAAGCAGGACCTTTAACACAAAGGTAAAGCCCTGCGATGGGTGTTTACAAGGCAAGGTTTAGCCATGTGACCCCCAGCGCTAAAACTGTTTGACAGTGACTTAAGGAAGAAGGGAGCAGCAGGGCGACGGCTGGATGCAAAGCCTCTTTGATTTCACTGACTGAACTGTGAAGCAAGTAGGAAGTACAGCATGAATGAGGGAGAGATGGATTAGTCCTCCAATTAGAAATTTCAGTTTGGAGAGTTTAGGCAACTGTTTTAGCCTTACAATGTTGTTAGGGTGGTGGAAGAAGGGAGAGAAATTAGAAGAGGAGAAGAGAGACGACCTCCTTAATGTACATTCTGTTCTGCTTTGGCTGTGATTCACAAGGTTGCCTGTCTAGTGTGTGTACTTGTGTGTGCGTGTGTGTGTGTGTGTGGTGGTGCCAGGCACAGCGTCTCTTCTGGCTCACACAGTGTTGACCCTGCCCTGTACTCTCCTCCTACTATGGGCGAGGCTTGGTGGTGCAGCACGTAGCAACACTGTGCTAATACTGATATGTGCATACACAGATAGGCGTGTACGCTCACAGGTCAACAGACAGACGCACACACACACCTACACACATTCAGAGAATAAAGACCGTGATATCTGCTCACTGCACAAAGACATTCAAAGTTCAGAATTTGCAGAAGTGAATTTTGCTTTGCAGTGTTTATTTCTGCAAAATGGCTGCTTTTAGCGTGCAGCAAAAGGCCCAGTTGCAGTCTTTCATCATGCTCACTGTTATCTATGGGCTTGACAATGGCAAGTAGGCTGCCAATCAAAACAGCATAGTAGCTTTATTAATGGTGAGGTGTAAAAAAAGTCAGCACAGGTCACATTTCTTTTTTATTTTATAGTTATTATGGATTGACTGCTTTAGAGGAACAGAAGAATTCAAATAAAAGTCTTTTCTTCCCCTTCAGCCCACTCCTCCATTAACATCACCCAACACTCTCCACCACTGATTTTATAAGTGAGACAAATATCCCCATGTGAAATGAATTGCAAAGTATGTGAAGTTACATTCCTGCAAATGTTTTACCCTGATTTAAAGCTTTCTTGTCCAAGTTTGGGTCTTAGCTCGTTTAAAACCTCCTTTTTCACATGAGAGAGACCACTTCGTCCTAGTTAGAACGCCTGATTGTATCTTCCTACCAGTACCACTTTATGTCTCTCACCCACTCAATTCCAAATGAATACAAATGAGTGTTTTCATTGTGAGACAGAATGAAAACAGAAAAGTATGTTACAAAAAACACTGGCTAATACTCATCTAAAAGAAAAACAAAGAAGGAAATTCTTGCCAAAAAAAAAAAAAAACGTGGCCAAATTCATGTCTGCATTTGGCTAATGTGCAAACTAAGAGCTGGTAAACAAAGGAGAGATGAGGAAGAGCCAACACTTTACTTTACAGAAAAGTGAGACACGTGGTTAATAATTAATGTTCACATTGTAATGCCTTTGAAATTCTACACATTCATGTTGTGGCATTTAGCTGTTAATTATCCAAAGCATCTTACAATAAGGGCAACAGTGAAACAGGCCTACATTCCTAGACTAAAAACATTACAAAGTGACTGATAGGAAGGAGAGCAAAGGTCAAAGCAACAGGAACAAGTCACTGGATGTGACACAAATTTGTAAAAAGTGGCTCAAATTTTCATGTACAAGATTAAGTACAGATCCCAATTTACTATTTAAAAGGAAATATGAAAAAATAACTGACCTAATGTTCCCAAGAAGTGATTTCGTCACTACAGTGGAATCCTAAAAGATGCCAGGAACATGTCAGAAATATAAAGGAGGTTTTGAATCGCTTTAACCCTGCCTGCCTCACGGTCTGACAGAAAGTTATGTGCTAATATAGTGCTAGATGATATTGATCATCTTTTACAACAGTGCATACATGCAGAGATATCTATAAAATCATGTTAATGAATAATGTATCAATCATGGTGGATGATCATGATATGAGCTAACTGCTTACTAGCTAACTGCTAACTGCTACTAACTGTCAGATTTAAGGCAGACGTCACAGAGCCTGAGATGTCTTCTTCTGGGTCGTACTATGATGTGAGGGTTGTCTCAGAGTAAATCTCTCAGTGCAGGACCTGGGCTGACCCTCAGAGTTAGCCTTTGTTTGGCAGACGCCTTGGCCCCCTTTAATCTTGTGAAGAGATAAATCCTTTGATGGACCTGGCCTGCATCAGTTGAAAGTGCTGCCCAGCCATCTCCATATATCAACATAATACGGCATGTTTGATGTTGGGGGGCTGTGGCGCGCGGGTGGGCTCTTTCTCCACAACCTATAACAGAGTCATCAATTCCAGGCCACAACCGCAGACCCCACCACCTCTCCAAGCCTCCTGTCCCCCTCCCTCCTCTGAACGCGACCCGAACCCGACCACAACAACCACCCCTGCCCTCTTGACCACAGAGCACTAACACTCTACCGGGATAAGCATATCTGTCTGTGTCAGGCACAAACAGGTAGACTCGGAGACGACAACCTTTTGACACACAGACACATATTCCTAAATCAGTACAGTCACCCTTTGGAGGAAGAGTGCAACATTTTGGGAAATTCCAACAAGTCACTGCACCGGGCCAAGAAATCACCCCCTGTAAAACCACAATGCCTAATTTTCACACTTTTTTTGTGATGATTAAACAAACAAGATACAACATCAAAATTAGTGAGCTTTAGAGGTGATGAAAGGCAGATTATGTTACCTTTGGGCCAGGCTAGCTTTGTCGCCTTGTTTCCAGTCTTTGTGCAGGGCTAAGATAACCAGCTGCTGGCTCCAGATACAAATTTAATGGATAGATATGAGAGTGGTGTCAATCTTCTCATGTATCTCTGGGAAAGAAAGCAAGTGTATTTTCTAAAACATCAAACGATTCCTTTAATCTTCCTCTGAGATTTGATGAACTATTGACTCATCATTACCCCCCATATAAATTTTCTTTTTCTCAGTGCCACTAAATTATTCCCCATGATTCTTCACTCTTGTGAAAGTGAATGCCTGAGATTAAACTGAGGTGAACTTCAGGGAGCTCTTTAGATTCCTCTGATAAGACCCCAGTCCCATTAAGACGAGCCGTCCCCTGTGTGAGAGCTCAGCGCTGGCCTCACACACTCACTCTTATCTTAATCCTTCATCAACACACACCTAATCTGACCACGGCTGCTAATGTTGATAGATTTGATTCTCGACTGGGGAATAAAGGAGAAATCACTGTCAAAAATGATATAATAACGTTTCAATTTCACGATTCCATTGTAGCTAAGATTAATGCTTTGGGCTCTGCTACACTGTAAGCATTGTCTACTGTGTAATATATTAGTACGGTATAGTTTTCTTGCTTGAGAGAAACAGGTGCTGAGGCACTATAGGTGATGCAGTCATGCTTTCTTGGCTGTGTGTGTGTGTGTGTGTGTGTGTGTGTGTGTGTGTGTGTGTGTGTGTGTGTGTGTGTGTGTGTGTGTGAGATGTGTGCATGTAAAGAGTGTGTCCCAGCAAGACCAACTAAGGCAAGGCAGGGACATTAGCACCCCTGAAATAGCTTGGTAGGCATTTTAATTGCTTTACTCTGCAATGACTCAAAATGTTATTGGTATAAAAAAAAAACAAGGGGTGAAACCTTTCCCAGGCGTGGGATTACCGAAAACATTAATGTACGTCACAGGTGGGGGGTTTCTTTCAATAAGTGCTAAATTCCGTGATTTAAATAGAACAATAAATACCTGGATGACTAAATTTTATTTCCCTATTGTTGTCTCTGATCTTTGCCCTCTTCCTTCCACATTCCTTCCTCTCACCTTAATGCCATTTTTCTTTCAAACTTCTCCTTTCATTATTACAGCCATAACTATTGCACTGCAGTACAATGCTATATCCATTAAGAGATTTCAGTGCATCTTTGGTTGTGAGGGAAAATTTATGATGCATGCTGGCATGTTTGTCTTTAATCATTGTAAAAATAATAGCAGAGTTATGTGCATGAAGCCTCACAATGAGGTGCTGGAGTACTTCATGAGTAGGAAACTTCACACAAACACAGGAAGCTCAGTGTTTCTCACCAAGGCCAGGAGTCTTTACTGTGGACTGATGAGACGCTCAGATTAACTGGGGCCAAAGACCCTGTAGTTCCTACACTTTATTGTTACCCAGGCTACAAGCAGAAAGGCATCAGAGCATAGATCTGTACAGTATGGTGTTGTTACCCCATCCTAAATCTTAAATGTAGATATATTGTATATAGCATTCCTGTTTTGAAAGTTGACATTTTCCCTGTACAATAAGTACTCGAGAGAAAGAATTAAAACTTCTTTGGGTCTTTTTTTGGAAGCACAAGTGAATGAAAATCAACATATAAACAAAAAAAATTACCTGACGTTGAATCATTGTCGATTGCGTGTCTGTATCACCACCATAACCTTACAGAAGGACTTGCTAAGAAAATGCTAAGGAGTAAATATCATCAGTCATACTGGCTCGGTGTTACAGTGTTTCAGAAATAAAACACACTGCTGGGGGGGTTTCAAGGTACTTACACACTTGATGTTATGATGCACACCCACCCAGGGGCTTTACAAACATCAGTTACTATGTGCTCTTTTGTGTAATACAAAATACAAGACCTAATACAAGACCCCTGGAAACATAAATCACAGGGCACATTTGAGGTCCAGCAGGGACCTCTAGTGGTAAATAGATGTCAAACCATTTTGTTTGACTTGACTTTGTAGATGAAGACAGCATGATGTTGAGGCCATGAGGATCGTCTCCATCACAAGATATTTCTCTTTATTAATTCTGCATGACATCTGCAACATTTATGTTGGTTATTATACGTCATGCATGTTCACAGCATGTGCTATCAACTACTGTTAAATGTGTTCCTCTGCTTGTAGCAACCAACATTATGTCCCTTGGTCAAAGTTGTTTTTCAGTTCATGGTAATTAGATCAATTGTAAATTATGTTTGACTGCTCTAGCATTGTTACCTAATCATGTAGCCAGACTTGCAGAGTCTTGTGGCCCTGTGTCTGGTTTTACATTTTAGTATTTGGATTTGGATTTATGCTGAGCCTGGTGGGTTATCCTAAATAAAGTTGCGTTAAATAAAATGTACATACATAAAGCCTGATACAGAAAGAATTTTGGGATGGTTGATTTTTGGGCCTATAATGAAGCTGCCATGTGTTTTTGTTTTTGTTTTGTTTTTTTTTCTGCTGTGTGCACTGTACTTGATAGGAACTTGGAAACAACAGGGTACATAAAAGGGGTCGGCAGGGGTCAGTGAGGACCTGAGAGCAATTTTCACTCCCCCAAGGCCCCCTAACCCTTTAACCCTGCCATGGCAGTGTTTAACATCACTTTATTTCACAATCTGAGAGGGAGACAACAACCACCCTTGTCTGGCCTGTAATTCTTTCTCCTTTTTTCACATCTATTTTCACTTTTCAAACAAAGTGGTATTTAATTTTGGGAATGAGCAACATCTCCCACAAGACTTAAATTCTGGAAATATAAAAAAAAGTGTATAAAATACATTAATACAATTTAATGACTAGCGTCTGATTATCCCCCAGTCTCGCCTCTCCTGAGCTCTTCATAAAAACGTGCTGGTTCCTGCATAGGCTGACATGTAGCTGCCGCACAAAAACCACTAGATGGCATATTTAATTGGGTTATAGCCTAAAACAGCAGACGCAATGCATGTCAAGCAGACAGATGGCGCAATTGTCGCAGAGATGCTGACTTGTACAGTTCAGAAAATGATCTATTTTCTCAAAACAAACAGAGCCAGGCCCCATTCTGTCAGCGATCATAGATCATTGTGCTCACAACTGCGCCTTGTGCGGATTGAGGAAGCTGCACGCAGCTCTTTCGCCATGCTCGACTTAAACGTGTAATGCAGGAAGCTGCTTTAAAAGTTTAGACTCCTTCGTGTGAAACACTTCTTGTAGGAATGCGTTATGCAAATTGATGGCAAAAAAAGTCAAAACGTTGATTACAGACTGATACCGTATGGATCTGACTCTTTGAGAGATGCGGTGCCTGGTTTATGTAATTTTGGCATGCCCTGTCAGACAAACGAGTGAGGCTTCAGCAGTCAGGAAAAGGTATGAAAAAAAACAAAACACATGTATTCCTGACAGCCCATTGGTCCAAATTTTCCCTGTGCTGCCACAATACTGCACACACGTGACCTCCCTGTTTTCACCCAGTTAGACGCATGTACTTAAAAGACAGGCCACTACCATTCACCAACACAAGCACGATTAACACGTTATTAATGTCAGCAAGGTAAGATCGCTGCTGCGGGGACTCGGATCACTGCGAGTGGACCATGGCGGCTGCCACGAGCAGCAACACATCCACAGCCACGCTTCAGATAAAGCACCCCAGTATCGAGCATACGCGGAAACGCATAGACCCGAGGAGGAGGCAAGCGGCGCTGTCTTTTCTCAGCAACATTTCTTTAGATGGGCGACCCGTGCAAGACGATGCAGACAATGAAAACGAAGAGGATAACTCGCTCGAACCTAGGACTAGACAGAGCCTGGTTTCCCCGGACCGCTCGGCGTACGGGGCTGCAGGCGCCGGAGCTGCTGCTGCTGCGGCGGCAGCGGCGACCTCGGCCGCCCAGGCGCTCGCTTTTGCAAACCAGGCTCTCCTCGCCAGCAGTCGGGCTAGTTTTGGGACGAGTCCCGCAACTGCCCCGGCGGGTACAGACACGGAGGGAGACGCTTTCGTGTCCTCAACGTTCAGCTCACCTTTCTCCGCGGTCCCAGCCTCGACTAGAGGGAGGCTGCAGACCTACACTCAGGGAATCCTTCCTGCCTCCTATTCCAGACAGTCCTCCCAAAACTACTGCCTGGAGGGCGGACAGATAGCCAACTCTGCCATAGAGCTACAGAGGTCAAGGTAACTGAGTGAACAACGATTTTCCTTAACTGTCTGATGTTGGGAACGTGTAGTACAGTGTTTCTGATGTTGGGATGTTGTTAAAGATTCAAGCTTGTCTGCAGGATCCTGCAGTCAGGCCATTGAACTGTATGTTGATGTTATCATTGCAAACAAACATAAACTTAGCCATGCCCCACCACCCCTCAACAAGATTTCAAAAGGGTGCCATTGCAAGCATGCACAGGAGCAGTCATGTGTGTTTGTCCCTTGTAAGACCTGAAGACAACAGTCAAGGTTGCATTTGTTTTCAAAATGTGCTCTGTATGCAGTAATAGTCAAATTAAGATTTCTCTGACACACCCCCCCCCAAAGCATTTTGTTATGTTGGTTTCAATTCCAAGTGCAGCTCCAGCCAACCATAGCAGTCAGATCATCATTTCATTTGTTATTTTTCAGTAAATCAGTAGCTCCTTGTGCATTTCACAATTAGGCAACACTAAAGATTAATTGTGTCAGACCCGATTCACACATTATATGTGGAACTTCCCTTTGGTTAAGTGTTTGTGTTTGTTATTGTTCCTTCACAACCACGCTGACCACGGCCCTGAATGAATGAACTCCAGGAACAGTTTTCTTGCTGATTTCCTACAGTCAGCTGTTTGGAAAAGGTACTTTTGGTTCCAAGCAAGGCAGCCTGCCCAGACACAACAATACACGGCAGGAGGGGAAAGTTCAGCTGTTTGTATATTTACTCCATACAGACGGTTTGCAGCCTTATGACTCACTGGTCTGCAGAGGGACAGATACGTTCAGTGTGATCTCAGGGCCAACAGCTGTGGAGCTGTAACCTAGTTTCCCTGGAGAGGGAACTCAGCAGCGCACCTCATCAGTGTCTTTCGGTGTTTCTGTGTTCTGTCTTGTCTTCTTGTTTACTTACCTACAGTGTTCTCATGCTGTATGCCACATTTACTAGACCTATTTTTATTCAACTATTTTTAGTGAATGTTGTTCCAAAACCTGGCACACACCTGCTGCCTCCTTCTTTTGCTCTGCCTGACTTAAACATCCTGTAACTCTACCCCTGTTCAAATGCACATACAACAGGGACCTGCTGCTCCATGTGGATGTCTTTTATTTGCTCTCTTTGTCAGCTTTTCCTTCACTTTGGAGGCACGAGGAGGTTGGAGGGTTTCACCTCGCAGCGGGACAGCTGTCAGTAACAGTCGTCTCATGGCTCTCTCACTGTCAGAACCTGCTGTCAAATCCTCTCCTCTCTGCTCTCCATTCAGAGCCCCTCTCTTACCCAAATCCTCTCCTCCCTCTGGTGACTCTGCCAGGCTTCTCAGGAAGCTCTGCTACATGGTGAAACACTCAGTAAGCATCTAGTTCCCCTTCCTGACCTCATGGAAATTGCACTGCTGGACTAACAGCTTCCGAAAGTCTTAATCTGTACTTTTTGATAGTGAAAAAGATGCATTAAAAAAATGTTACATAACACTCGAGACATCATTAATCATTTTTTAAAATGAGAGACTATTTACAGTGCAGGGGATGAACAAACTAACAAAAACACTTTACAATGAAGCACAATCCCCTACTGTAACAAAAATAACATTAGCTGACCACAGTCCATTTAGTAGGTGTTGTGGAGTTTCTGATTGTATCACTCAGTTGTATATTAGATATTTGAATATTTGAATTTCCAGTTTTCTCAGCACTTTTAAGGACTTCCTGTTCATGTTGGCTTAAAAGTGGAGATTTGAAGTTTAGATAAACTCACCAAAAGGTCCATTTGGCAGCTATTCTAAACCTTTCAATGTGGATGAGAAGTCCTTCCTCAGAAATCTAGAAATTTGAAAATGTACGGTTCCATTACAGCTGGACAAACTTCATTTCAGTTCAGAACCAGAGAAGTATTGAGGTTTGATGCCCAGCTGTTGCATGTCTGACATTTCCCATGCACTGCACAGTTCTGTTGTTGAGTTAGTAAATATAGTACACAGTTGTTAAACCCTGACTGTACCCTGCTTTTGGAAAATGTGTTTGGTGGATGTCCACACAAAATGAATTCTAATGCTGAGCAGCGAGCAACCTGTCGATGGAGAGCAGCCATATTCCACCGGCGTGCAGACAGACAAGCGTTCTGCACAGTGCCTGGTTTGTTTTCTGAGGGCAGCTGGTGGAAACGTGTCCAGAGGTCCCTGGCTGGGAGAGGCAGGATGCCCAGGCTTTCTGAGAAGCAGCCTGGCCCTCGGCTCTGTATTTTCTGTCCTCCACTTCCTCTCCCAGGGGCATCAGAGACACACTCTCCCCTCAGACTTTTTGACCTTCAGTCCCACTCCCATTCAGGAAGTTGCAGAGCTTCTGATGTGCCGCCAGAATAGACTCTCTGAGGCCAAAACCACTATAGACCATATCTTAATCAGAATCTAATGGATGATTTCATATTCAGCTTTCCCTCCACTCCCTAGCACGCATCCATCATGAATCAGCACGTCAAGAGCTGTTCTTTAAATATAGCATACCTATTACCATCAGGCCCTGTCTGCCTAAGGTGCAGAGCTATTTTCATTTCATCCTTTCCCCACCAAGATACAGGCAGGCCAAGTCTTCTCATGTCTTCTTTTAGTGAGGTTCCCATCAAAGTGCAGAATCATGTACTCTACCGTATTTTAACAAGATTTTTTTAGCATGAGGCAGCAGAGGCTGTGGCTGGGAAACATGGAGCTCAAGCCATTATAATGGTCCTGTGGAGTTTTTGTGTGATTGGGTCACATACTTCTGGTTATGATGTTGATTGTTGTTCACTGAGGTCATGGTTGGCATAATCACAGGCTTATATAAGAATGCTTCATTTTCCTACACAGACTCTCTGAATGTCTGAGCTGTCAAACAAATGCTTAGTAAAGCCCGTAAGATCTGAATGAAAAAACCCTCTGTGAGTATAAGACAAGTATCAAGGGTCAGCATGTGCTTTACTTCATGCAGTTTCAGTTAAATATACACATTACAACTGGTTTGGTTTCTCACCCTGAACAGCTAACAGTGCCATATATTGCTGAACTGTTTTTTTTGTGTTTCTGTGTCTTTACTTCATTTATTTTTCAAATCTGCGGATCCATCCCATTTACCCTCCCTCTGTGTTTGAGGATCAGAGAGGCTAAACTGCTCTGACTGGATTGTTTTTATCAGAATAATCGCATTTCCATTTGCCTGGACTGTATTTGTGTGAAGAGGCCCAGAACATTAGATTTATTTCCATTCGGTGACTTTCTGGCAAAATGGAAGACTGTGTCCCGTGGCAAGCTGCCAACAGGGTGTACGTGTGAAGCTGTTTAATCTCGACTTCTGAATAGTCCACTTGACTTTTATAGCTTTATTGCATGGTATCACTGGGCAGGATTATCAATAGTTTTTTCAAACATTTTCAATCTCAGGAGGATGTTATTGCCTCTTAAGTAGAAATAGCGTAATACTGGATGTGTTATATATGAAAAATGCTTAAACCAACCCAGTGCACCACCCCTTCTCGGACTTGTAATTACCCTGTATGGCTGCAGAGCCATTGTTATTGCTGCTCAACAAAAGTTACATAGTGTAATAGAAAATTACTTGAGGCAACAATAGCAGAAATTGTTTCAAGGACACTGAGGGATGCCTATTGTTTGCTCCTTTGCCGCTGATTTATGCTGTGGCTTTTTCCAAGCTTCTGACTGAGCCTCGTTAACGTCAGACTGTATAGAAACTGATCGTTCTAACCCTAGCTGTTATCATTTGTGTCTGAAGTGAATGACTGGCCTGGCCTGTGTTATTGTTTCCAGGATTTGTACCAGCCTGGAAAACATCTTTTGCATTAAAGTCACATCGTGCTGCTGCTGTTCATCTACAGTGGCTGGATCAAAGTCCTCTCAAGCACAGTTCAGCTGTGTCCTCATGAACTGGAAACATGCCCTTCAGCCAAGTGGTGAATGATTTTTGAAGGAAAGTAACGATTCACAGAGATTTGGACTGGAAAAAGGACAATATGTCACACAGAATGGAGACAGATGGGTACAATAAGAGGGTATTTATTCTTTGGCACAGTTTAGGGATACAGTAGTACTCTATTTGCAGAGTTACCACACAGATTTGGATTTTATTCAATTCACATGGCTGTTTACATGTTGAGATGTTTTAGTTGCTATAGTAATTTCTCCTGTCAAGTTCTGAATTTGTGCAAAAATTCATCTTTATGTTACTTCACTGCAGCTCTGCAAGAAAACACTGTTTGGGGAATTACAAAGAGGATACCCACTTAACTTTGGAGGATACCCACTTAATTGGGCTAACTCAAGACAGCTGAAGCCTTATTAGAAAATAATGACCATTTCAAAAAGCTAAAGCACTCCATAGAGCTGCAGTTTTGGGTTGATAATTCTCTGTGTTCGTTACTACTAGAGACGCCCTTCATGTTACCCATAGTCATGTGACCCATTGTTCACATGAAAATATTAATTAGTGCAGCTTTAACTTATCGCTTCAAAAAGAAACCCTTAATTTTAGTGTTGGATTAAAGACTAAGACATTGTGATTTTTTTTTTCTACTTTTTCATTAGCTAAGGGCTGTTATCCATTCTAAGATCCCCTTTTATCTCTAAATACATCAAAATATACACCACAGAAATATTTTCTTTTGACCTAAAAGGTTCTGAAAGCTTCATTTAGCATAAAATAGTTTTAGGAATGCATTGATGAACCATCAGGGCAAACTAGAAGCCATGTGCTCTTAGGCTACCGGCAATCTTAGATCCTTATCCACCCAATCCATCTCTTAGGGTTGTCACTGAAGGAGGATGATGTAAGACTGACCATAAATCACATGATCCCACTCGTCTGACCTTCAGGCAGAGGTCAGGCCCCTTCATTATGACCCTTTGAGCTCACAGGAGTGGAGACAGTGGTTGAGTCAGCTGCACACCGTTGTAATCATTTGGTCTAAGAACAGTTCATGCCCTTTTACCAGAGCTTGATGTTCCTCCCTCCAGTTTATGATCATTAGGGTCATAATAATGGCCCTTGGTTTCTTGTCTGCTTCAACAGTCTGGCTCCTCATGTAAACACTTATCTCACCCCATCTCCTCCGGTATACAGAGTTCACTCGGCTTGTGTTGGTTTAAACCCTGGGAGATCCTCAAGGACAGAGTCATCTTTTGTTAATCTGTCCTCATGCTCTGTCGTTTATTAACCAGCCACTCTGCTTTACGCTCCGCCGTCTCTCCCTTTGGCTGAGATGCTCGGTGAGGAGGGGATAGGGTCAGGTTAAGTGTTATCAGCTTGTCTTTTATAATCCAAGGTCTAACAGCATTACAACACATTTTGGTTTGTGAAAATAATTTGATGGTCCAGGATGACATACAATGTGCATGGTGTGAACAGCTGTTTGTTTGCGCCCTGACTAGGCCTGGCAGAATAGACAGCTACAGAGCTATGTAGTACTTGATGATGGATAGATCCTTTGGGAGAATGTGTCATGTTTTAGTTATTTGACCACTAATGTGTTAATTTCCACTACTTCAATTGTGACCACTTTGTGAGGCAGACTAATGAGTTGGATTATGTTGTTATTGCGGTGCTAAACATGCAATTACAACCTAATTTTGGAAACGGCTCGGGCTTACTTAGCTATCACATGTGGGTTTGTTTCTGACATTGGCAGCCGATCATATAAAAGTGGTCCAGCAGAATTAGCCTGTTGAGTCGTGCAACTAAAGTGTGAAATAAAGGCCATCTGTGACAAAATGTGTTACACAAAGTGCTTGCGGAGCCAGCTCGTTATCCTCTTAGCAGCTCAGATCCTGGAAAATTCTCTGTGATCTATGCAGGGCTGAGGAGTGATCATTGACCACACAGGAACATGGTGGTGTTGATTGATGGCAGTCATAACTTGACCGTCCAAGACTTGTTTGTGTAAATTAACCTTGGAACATATAGAAACGGGTGATAACACCATTGACCAATGACCATTTGACATTGGGTTAAACGTGCTTCTATGCCTCAAATTAAGGTGTTGATAGGGGTTTTTTTTTATGTCATATCCAAACTTTGGTATCATATTGTCAAACAAAATACTCATCCCTACTCATTATGGAATAGTTCTTTATCTCTGGAAAATGAGGTGTATGTGTCCTCATATGCTATTCAGTTTCTCAGTAGTTGTGTAAAAGCACATTGCGCTGTGTAGTGGTGTATCGATGCACTGCTTTGCGTTAATTAGGTAAATGGAGATTTGGGTTGACATTAGGTAAACGCTGATACCTTAGTTTGTTCTAAAAGCTAGACTGACCTCAATTTATGTGGGAAATGACCTCTTATGGATTTTCTGTGCTGACTTTTTCCATTTCAGGTATTGCTGTGAAGCAGACTGTGATTTAGCGTTGCGCCTTTTGATGAAATTGCTTTGCAGTCCCATGTGTTCATGTGTTTGCTGTGGCCAAAAAAGGTCACGACAAGGATTATTATTCTTATTATTATATTACTATTTTGCCATAGTTGGTTCAAATAAGAGCTGTTTTGCAGAGTGACAGCTGGTCCTGTAAGATTTTGGTGTGATAATTTCTTCATTTCCCCTAACTTCAAAACTTCCCCTCTGTCTGTCTTCTCAGACGAAGACTCATCTCTCAGCGTTCTTCACTTGAAACGCTAGAGGACATAGAGGAAAATGCTCCTCTACGCAGGTAGTAAACCGCACAGAAATACCCTCCTCATTCACATTGTAATGTATTGCACTGGTGCAGCTTATCTTTTTTTTTTCATAGGAACTAATGTTGTGTGTTTGTTTTAC
This sequence comes from Toxotes lorentzi, assembly GCA_037833715.1. Lineage (NCBI taxonomy): Eukaryota > Metazoa > Chordata > Actinopteri > Toxotidae > Toxotes > Toxotes lorentzi. The sequence goes on from JBBMJY010000006.1 coordinate 14,937,871, forward strand.
ATTTTAGATGCCGAACCCTATCGGGTTCACCCCGACCAAAGAGCTTCAAGAAAGTCCACTTCATAAAGAACATGAGGCAACATGATATGCGCAATGGAAGGTATGAAGGCAAACACCACCATCCTTTAGTCAATATAAGTCCTCAGTGGATAATGGCAGACTGCCCCAGTCAATGAACTACAGTTTGGATGTTTCTCACATTACAAGCCACATCAGAGGCGAGCAGGCCTGGCCCATTCACAGCATGTTGTTCTGACTTATAAATAAAATGTAACTGATTGAGAATCACATCTGAATTGAACATATTTTTGTATATTTTGATCTTTATTTGATCACTGTTGAAAGTTTGGTCTCACACTATAAAATCACCCCAGTCGACTACTAAATGCAAAGTCACATATCATCGTGTCACAGTTTATACAAGCATGTATCCAGCACACAAATCCCTAAATACAGACAACGTTTAGCACAGTGGTGTCAGTGTTGATGGTGGTTTAATGTAGGCCAGTGATCACCTCTGGTGATTTTCATCATTATAACTATCAAATTCTTTGGCTTTGAAAGGTAATGGGGTTAGCTTTTTTTTTTTCTTTTATTGTTTAGCGATGCAGAGTCTAATTTCGGTGCTTTTTGAGTAATGAACCCTTTGTTCAGTTTAATGTTTTTTGTGTAGATGTATTTATTAAGCTGTCAGTTCTATTGTTCAGCATTTGTTTGACACTGAGAAGCAGATCTCACGTGGAAGCTAGTACATCTGGTTTAGACAATCCGTGTACCATCTTGATAAGGTCCACCTGTTAAATGAGTCGATAGATGAAGTTGTTTTTCCCCATATCGAGTTCCACCTCTGATGAGGATTAATAACTGCTTGTTGATTAACTGATGCTGAAACAATTGGCATTTCGTGACTCACACGCTGTTTATGTCCTGATGTTGATTTTGGTCGAGTAGTGAGATTCACCATGTGGGAGAAGTCATTTTGAGGTTGTTATAGTGTAGTTTAAAGTCAAAGTTATTCTGCCTTCTGTGCTGTTGACATCTGGTCACTGGGAAATATGTCAGATTAGACACTGTTTACACAAAGCAAATAGCTCAAGTTTTAAATGAAGTTATTGGAAAAAAAATCTTGGAAAAGATCTTATATCAAAAATGCATCATTGTTGCTTCCAAACCACTGACTACATGCTACAATACTACAGAACAACACACACACACACACATACTGAATTCTCAGTTCATTCTCTTCATTCTGAGTTTTCACTGCACACTTTTTTCCAACTTTAACTTGTGGATCCTATCAGATAGACATTGATTAGCTTGTTTATCGTTTTTGTTTTTATAGGATAGTCCTTATCAGTGGCAGAAGATCCTTCTATACTGTATTTTCTGTCCTGCCCTATCGAGATTGTAGCCAAACAGGGTATGTATCCGACAGCATGCCAAACTTTGTAACTTCTTCCAGCCTGTGCTCCCTCTTTCCTTTTGTTTTCTCATCCCTCTTTTTCTGTGGATGTACTCTCCTTTGACTGGTGCATACATCGCTGAGGGTTGGTTTTGGTGGATGCATTTTTTACCTTAACGTTTAATTAATAAATACTGGGCTGAAATGGGCTTTAAAGGCCTAATATTTTGTAAGTATCTAGACCACATCGTAGCCTAATGCTTGTGGCTTGTATTGCTTTTTCCATAATGGCTCTGGTGGTTTTTAGGCACTCATCCTTTTTTGTTCAAGTCAACCCATTTTTGTCTGTCGCTGGCTTTGCTGTGTAGAATTAAGACTCACCTTTCCCCGGGGTTCCTGCTCTCCTTAGATTTAGAAATTTTAATCCTTATAGTTAACGTGCTGCTCAGTGGTCTAATCATCCACAGTGCTGGCAGACTGTAACATCATGACCGTTTATTATTAACCATTTTTGTTTATTCTATACCTTGGTATAGAACAGAAAACATCTCTGACTTGTCTGTAGAGGCCTGTTTCCTTTTTTTTTAAAGCAACCCACCTGGCTTGCATGGGGATAGCTCTGGTATGGCCTTGGTCCTGACGCCACCCCCCGTCACCTCCAGTCACATGAAACGGTGTGTTTTGGAGGAAGTGAAAGAGAAAGGGGACAGATAAACACCAGAGAATACAATGCACAGAAAGAAAACCTTCACACTGGGGCTTAGTGAAGAGCATAAAAGGCTCAATCCGTTTGTGGAATTTCCTAAGCCAGCCAATCAGTGCAAGGTCAAGGGTTAATAAACCCCCCCAGGGATTTCCGATTTGCACATTTGACAGCTCATGGCTGCTAATTGACGGTTTACAGTTAGACCTTGGTTGTGACTGCAGAACAACATTTTATTAGACACCTGGGCCCAAACAACTGATTGCATGTAGTCTTTTCTCTTTCTTTCATCTTCTTTTCTTTATTCTATCTTTACATTTACTGTAACAACTGCCCCTTGAACATAAATTGCCAAATTTGACAAAGCAGACTGGAATGGTCCCAAATGTAGGTCCCAATCTACTCAAATATTAGGACATTTACAGGATTTGAAGATTGATTCCACTTTTGTGTCTGTCTGTTAAATGCTTAAGTTTCTGGTGGTACCTTCATATTTAGTGGACCTGCATGAAAGTGGTATGAATCTTCTCATCTCGTGGTCGGTAAGAAAGGGAATAAGCGTGCTTTCCAAAATGTCAAACTCTTCCTTTAAGCAAAAGAAAACAAACTATGCTGACTAAAGGGCTGTGTAATTGGACATCTGTTTATGGGGTGGCACTGTCTCGCGACAGCCAGATGGTCCTGGGTTCAAACTCCTCTAGGTTCAGCTGAAGGTTTTCTGTGTGGACTTTGCATGTTATCCTTGTGCTGGCATGGGTTTTTCTGACCCTAAAAGACATGCATGTTAGGTAATGCTCCTGGCATTGGAGTGTAGTTGAAGTTGGCTCCTGGAGTAAAAACTGAAAATGCGAAGGACAAATTTCCTCCCAGGGAGTAATAAAGTATAACCTAGTCATGCTCGTAGATTTAGTGTAATGGGTGAAGCTTTGGCAAGACTGTGGGGGAATATTATTACAAGCCAGTCAACCCAACCCTAACTTGTTTATGTGAGCTGTGAAGTATTTGGTAGTGAAGTAGCCAACAGAGGTCAAGATTCTTTTAGTCATGTTAATATTTATTCTTTCTTCACCTGATGCTAGATTTAGAAACATTTGGTGGGACATGGGCACTTTGCACAGATTATTATAACACTACTAACATGCACATGTTTGAAGCCAGTGATTCCTATTCATGCATGTTACTTAACAGTATCAGCTTTTCTTCAGATTTCCTTTCATTTCACCTTATTCTCAGTAGACTGAAGCTTCATAGAAAAGCTCTCTGCCTAGAAAGCTTTCCGTCTCTTGTGTTTTCCCTTCCCTTTTTATTTAATCTCCACTGTGCTGTAAGATGTCTGCTGCCTGAGGATCTCTATGTCTATGATGTATCTGTCAACATTGTGTCCTGACATGCCTGTCTTGCCAGATAACACTGTTTTCATTATAACAGATTGGCCCCACATGTCATCAAAACACCAGGAGAGTCATGTGAAGGCCCACTGTGTCATTTCTTTCTATTTATCTGGGCACCATTTAAAACAGAAAGCGAGACTGAGCTAGTGAGGGTAGGAAAACAAGACAGTGTTACAACTGAATGCCTGCTGTCTGCTGTCATTCTAAAATTTCATTACAGTGTAAATATTGAGCTAAAATAAAGCTGAAGTTAATATTATACAAACACAGGTGGATCTTTGGGTATCTTTGTGTTCTTGCTCTAAGATGAAAGCAAGTCCAAGAGGCCACCATTTCAGTGCTATACATTTCAGCTCATTACAATTTTCTCTGTTTTTACTTCTTAAATATTATGTTGACTTTATTGAGCATTTTTATTTTCCAGTTTTTCATCCCAAATCACTGGAAAAAAAAAATCTTCAGCTTTTCATTACCTCTTTGCTATCACTTATTCAGTATGGCAGAGTGTGAATAAAATGCACTACAGGCATGTATTCTTCTTTGTTAGTTCACACACACTGCATTATCCTTTACTAGCACTGACCTAAAATCAAGTGAGGTAAAAGCATAGCAGTAACCAATGTTTACTTTAGTGAGTATGTTTTTACTGTTTAGATTGATTCATGTGGTTTTATCCAAACATTAAAATACCAATTAAATACAACTTTATGGGCACACAGTTTAATTTTGCATGAAATTGCCCAAGTCTGCAGCAGACATTAAATACATAAAAATCTGGCCCATACAAAATGTGATCAGTCAAGGGCTCTCCACTGTTTGCTCCGCTGACACACTTTACTCTCCCGCCGTCTGTTTTTTTTCTTTTTTTTTTTTAACTTCAGCAGAGCATCTGACCTCCTGGAAATCTCCCACAACAGTATTGCTTTTCAAACATTGGTGAGGCAGCAGCTGAGTGTGAAGGCGCAAGCCTGCTAGAACGAAACTAAACTCTCCTCCAACCTTCCTCTCAAGGGTGTACTTTATTTCTCATTGCCCTGACATGCACCCACAGACATGGACAATTACAGAAACTAGGCCAGCTGATGAGCTCAGATCGATACAGGGCCTGTATCTGTGAGGTAGAGATGTGGAGGTGAGCTAGAGCAGGCCTCAGCAAGAGGAGATGGGAAGTAAACAAGCCGCAGTATTGTTTATAATATGAAAACTTTAAAGGTGGTGTGCTCATCATCAGGGATGTAAAGCTGGAAGGAGGGCGTCAGCGGCACCCATCAGGAGGCGTCAGTGCCAAGGAGATGGTAATCGGGCTGGAGGGAGTGGAGTTAGGAGCAGATGGAAAGGTGAGAAATCAGCAGACATGTATGTGTATGGAAGAGGGATATTTTCAGCTTGTCTTCACTGTTAGTATAAAGATAGTTATCACCTCTTATGTTTACTGCAACTATGACAACTATTAAAACTTGTTTACACAAAACTAAAAAAGATATGATAATGATGTTGGTATTTGGTGAGTGCAGTTGGATGCTACAATGTTAGTAGGATGTGCACATGGGTCTTGATTTAGTCACATTCAGTGCTGGGAAAGCTCTCAAATTAAAAATGAACAAAGCTATTAACACTCAACTTTATTTGTATAGCACCTGTCCATGCAAATATGCAGCCCAAAAAAACACACACAAACAAACCACAAACTATAAAACAATAACATGATGTTTAAATAAAAGTCAGTAAAAAACACTCCAGGGATTAAAAAGTGATATAAAAAGCAATATTTAAATTAAATGAATGGTTAAAAACTGAAGCAAAACTTATAGCATTATTCCAAACTAAAATGACAAATTAAAGCTAGCCAGTCTGACAAATTACTTCAGAGCATAAACTCTTAAGACCTGTGTGCTTTGTACATAGCATTCAGCGAGCTAATTCTCACAAATCAACACACTTGAAGCACATTTGAACCAGGCACTAGGCCTTTTTTGCACGTAGCATTTTGACATGTCATAGCATAGCACAACAGGGGTAATTAACACATTATTAACAGCTGCATTCCATTAAGGCAAATCAGATCCAGGCTCCTGCCAATGTGCATGCTGGCTCACTGGTACGGTATACCAGTAAGTGTATGCCTGGCAGGTGTCTCAGTGAGAGCTCACTGGGACACTTCTTGAAACTGAGCCATTGCTAATGTTATTGATGCCACCAGTGCTTTTCTTGCCTCGACAAAATGCGGCTATAAAAATAAATTAATAATACAATAAAATAGATCTATAAATCTGATAACAGGTTGAAGAGGTGTAAACGTTTGTATGCTTTTATGAAACAGACATTACCATATATGTACCTGTGTCTGCAGACTGTATCCTACACCCAGTTCCTGTATCCCACTAATGTGCTGGGTGGTCGAAGAAACACCATCGACTCCACCTCTTCGTTCTCTCAGTCTCGTAACGCCAGCCACCGCAGCCTCAGTTTGGGCCGAGCCAACAGCAACCAGAGCAGCTTAGACACAGGTCAGTCGGCTGCCAACAAATACTTTACTTATTCAGTACGACTGTTGTGTATTCCTTATCCCCACTTGTTTTTTTCCCATTATCCAGTATATTTTTATTGGAAAAGAAATAGTGCAAATGTTAACTCTTGGCTCAACCTCTGTTGTTGTGTTTATGCTCATGGCAGGGAATGATTTGGGGGACTTTCGCGAGTACGACCCCAATCTGCTGGATGACCCTCAGTGGCCTTGTGGAAAACACAAGAGAGTCCTCATCTTCCCCTCCTACATGGTGAGAAAGTACATTAGCTGCGTCTAGCACACCACCATCAGCAGCAACAACAACAACAGCAACTGCGGCCTCGTCCTCTTGAGAGTGTAATGGAAAGGTTGTTTTCGTCCAGGATGTGATTCGCTGAAATAGATCCACCAGTGTTTTGACATGTTTTGTTAAAATGTCCTGCAAGATCTCACTGTTAATACAGTCATTTTTATCATTATGTGCCTTTTGTCACAATAACACAACCAGAAAGATTTGTCTGGTTTCAAGAGTTTCTTTCTAAGACGTCCTCCTGAATTTTATCAGCAGTTTTTGAAAGGGAGCCAGGACAGCTTTAATCAGGAAGGTTGTTGGCCCAGAATCTCTCCCACCTTCTGGGGCCTGAATGAATGCACATACTTTATCCCCATGTATAAGGCAGTAGCCGTTAAACAGCCACTTGAGCAGTGCAACAGCTAGTGTGGTGTTTATGTCTCAGCACTAATCACTCTCACTTTTCCGGAAAAGAACGCATGTTTTATTATGGTTGGGGGAAAAAAAAAAAAAAAAAACCTGACTAGACTCCCACCTCATTCTTTTCCCGGGCTCTGTTTTTGTTACAGAGACTGGCAGAATACACAACAAGGATTGACATAGTTCGAAATGTTCAGTCAAGGCCAGGCTTTTCTTTTTTTTTCTCCTCTCTTCCTCCAATTACAAAACCCAGCGTCGCACAACAATGGCTATTGTGTTTGCTACAGGAATGGAACCAGTAAATTCTCAGCATTTCAGAGGTTGAATACAGTCTGCTTAGGAGACATAACTCTCTAACTGAACCTTCAAGTTCAAGGAGGGGATAATATTAGCTTTTTTTTTTTTTTTAAGCTCAGCATGCAACTGAGGAAACTTGCATGACCTAGAATATGATTATGAAGCGAGGAAAACCTCACTGAAGTTATTTTCAGTGCGGTAAAGAAGCATGTTTAGTGACTTGTAGGTTTGTGATTTATAATCCTCACGGTAAAAACAGGGAATAATGCTTTTGTGTGTTGACATACGTGAGTGTGAGACATGGTCACAGTTGATAAGATTTTCTGTCGTGTCAGTGCTGTCCTTTTTTTTTTGTTTTCTTTTTTGTTCATTTCTCAGAGCTGCGACCACCGATAAGCATTCGTTCTCCTTCATGCTTCATAATCAGTAGCGTGGGGTTTAGAGTGGACGCTATTATTCACGCTCCATGCACTGCCTGCAGGACCATACATGCATACAGAGGGGCCATCCTTACATTTTTAGAACTACAGCATATGTGTCCTTTTTTAATTGGTTATACTTAATGGATGCTTTGCTAAAGGAGAATTCTTTAAGGCAAACTAAACAATTTTTCAAGATTATGGGTTTTTGTGTGTAATATGTGTGTTTGGATCTTCCAGTATAGTGATATGCCACTTTTTGTGCTTGTGTGTGAGGCTAAAAAGACAGACAACAAAGGAAGCAGGAAGAGAAAATAAATAAATTGAAAAACATAAACAAACAAAGCAAGTATGGTGCATCAAATTTAAACCAAGAAGTTGGTCTGTAAAATGTGATGGGTGTTTACAAAGGATTGTTTGGGTAATTATTTTACGTTCTGGGTTATACTTTTCGTGCCCTCCTACCTTTGTTTGTTCTAATGTAACTTGGTCAAATCTGAGGGTTTGATTTTGGCACAGTATTCTTGTTATTCCTTGGAGGAATGATGGGCAGATCTACAGAAATAAGTCCCATGTTGTAATAAATCAGAATTAGCCTGCATATCTAGCAGCAAAGATTCAGTTTGCCAAGTTGTGAATTCAACCAACTGCTAGAAATGCACTTTGTTCTACAGGGGTTATATTCCAAGCCCAAACTCTCAGCCCCTCATTAAACTGTCCAATTGTGACTCACCCACCTAGGACTCAAAGCATGCTGCAACAAGCTCAAAGGATTGTTTAAGAGAAGCCTGAAGAGGGTGTGGAAAACTCTGTAGGCAGTTGCGTATGTTTTGTGTCCTCTAGGTTTTTAAAGAAAAGGGTGGTGACAGTCTCTCTCTCTTTCTTATTGTCTGCAATAATTGTCTCATAAAAAGATCAAAACCCAATACATGTTGTTCTGCCTCTGAATACTTTTTAGACATCCCTGCTCCGTCTGTGGCACTCAGGCCCCAAATCCAGATTTGATGCACTGGATGTGGGATTGACACAAAATAAACTACAGTGCTCATACTTATTGTGATGAAGGAAAATGTCACCCAGTGCAATAGTGTGGCTCATTGTGTTTTTTTAATAGTTTTTGGACAATGCTGGAGCTGTATGGCCTGAGGAATAAACTAAATCAGGCTTGGGATACTCAGGAAATACTTTTCAGAGGATTTGTTGACTATAAGAAAAAATATAGAATATCGCCTTGTCCTTTAAGTGGCATGGGTAACACCAGTGCTCAGTAAGCCTCATTGTGAGACAGTGGAATCCACACTAGGGTGTGAGGATCCAGTCACCTTGCTCTGTGCTGAAAGTGTGGTCATTCTGACACCACTTCTGGTGTTCCTTTTCAGACAACGGTCATTGAATACGTCAAACCCTCTGACCTCAAGAAGGACATGAACGAAACCTTCAAGGAGAAATTCCCCCACATAAGGCTTACTCTCAGCAAGATAAGGAGGTAAAACATATTGAAATGTATAGAATGTGCCATATTAAGCAAGTGTTTATTCACAAGAAAGATGATTTAACTTTAACATGAGCTGTTTATTTCTTTTCTTTATTGTCTACTTTCTCTTCATTGACCCCTTTCTCTCTCTCCCTTCCTTGTTCTCATTTTTTCCACTCTGTGCAGCTTGAAAAGGGAGATAAGAAAGCTGGCCCAGGATGAATGTGGTTATGAGGAACCCACTGTGGCCATGGCTTTCGTCTACTTTGAAAAACTTGTTCTTCAAGGCAAACTAAACAAGCAGAATCGTAAACTCTGTGCCGGAGCTTGTGTCCTTCTGGCGGCCAAGATTGGCGGTGATCTTAAGAAACATGAAGTCAAGCTCCTGATAGACGTAAGTTTCCTCAGACGTGCCTCCGATAAATCCAAACGTTGTGGCTTTATGATGTTTTTAATGAAGACTCATATCCTCCCATTACACCAGATTGAAGGGTCAGTTCACTCAAATCAAAGTCAACAAGTTAAACATAGTGAAAACTGTCCACAGTTAAGTCTCTTGAATAGTCTAACAAGGACATTGTTTCCAGTAAGTTTTTGTTTTCGTTTTTTTTGTTGTTTTTTTTTTTTCAAAATAAATGTTTCGGTGCACTACTAACTAAATTTGTCTGTAGTTGGCAGCAGATAAATCAAAACATAAGCTATCTGGTGTTAAGAACCAGATATAGAGATTATTAGGCACACATTTTGAAAGAAACTTTAAGTAGACAGTGTAGCCTTGATGCACATAAAATGATATTCAGATAATGGTTAGAAGGGCAGCAAAGTATATTGCAGTCACAGTCTCAAATAAATACAGCTCCAGTAGGAGAAAGAAGTGTTGACATAACCTTTCAGTATCATGAAAGCTGATCTTAAGAGTCAGATCTAGTATTTACCTAAAAACAGGACCTGATATTTCTCGTTGAGTGGTTTCCAAATCCCATAAATGGCAGGCGGAATTTTTTGTCAAGGGACTCACACGATCTGACAAGCTTTACCAACATAATTTCTTTCATATTAGCGACTGATTGCAATATGTGAAATATGTGATTGCACTGACCGGCATCACTTTTACTTTTCTTGTCCAAGTCTATTATGAGGCAGAGCAGGGCCAGCCCACATGAAATGTTGGTTAAAAATGAGTGGGTGCGGTAATGAGTCACTGAGAAGCAATTAGGAATGCAGCATTGCATGTATCTATTGTTTAATCTTAACTCTGATTTATTTTCTGGCAGAAACTGGAGGAGAGGTTCAGAGTGAACCGCAGAGAGCTGATAGCCTTCGAGTTCCCTGTCCTGGTGGCGCTGGAGTTCAACCTGCACCTGCCCGAACACGAGATCATGCCCCACTACAGACGCCTGCTGCAGACCTCCTAGCATTAGTGATCAATCAGGAGGATGACCACCAGGTTCTCCTCCTGATCTGTTTCCCACGGTGTCCATCCTCCCGCCTCTCTCCTCGTCGCCGTCTGACAGCTTCAAGGTACCACTTGTTGTCTCTCAGCTGCAGCCGTTCATCACTACCGACAACACTCTCCTTCCTCTCAGAGACCTGGAATCAGCCAAAGGGACACGGATTTTTAAACAAACATTTTTTGACTTCTACACTCATCATCATCATCATCATCACTACATGGACTTGTGAAAGAAAGGGTTCATCCGTCTGCAAACAAGTTGTTTTTCTAGTTTGCATGTTTCAGATCTCTTCATCTTCAGTTTGTATATTTTAGATCTCTCTTGTTGCTTAAGAGAGCTTTTTTCCCAGTTTGAATGTGATGGTGACCTTTTTTTTTCCCCAGTTAAAGCAACCAATGATTGTAACATTTTTATCATCTCTTTTCATTAATCTGCTTCTTGTAAACTTTGGTATGATTGGTTGCCTCCTGACCTGCATAAAATTTAAACAAAAGCCTTTTAAGTGGCTGGTTTTGGCTGGACTGTTATTCTTCAGAGTGACTCATCTTTTTGCAAGTCATCATCTTTAAAAGTGCACTTTTTGAATATTTCAAGACATGGGAGGAACGGGGGACATTTTTTCAGACTTTTAATGAGCTTGGGAACGAACCTTGGAAAATAAGCTGTGTTCACAAGCACCACACACAAGTCATATGAATGGACCTTGGATTTGTTTTTCTCTCTTGTGTTTTATTCACCATTTTCTAGCCACAACTATCAGCATGAAAAGAAATGATTGTATGTACACAGGTACTTGCAGACAAGACGGGACTTCCTATTTTCACTGAAATATTCCATTCATTTTTCTACCAGTCAAATGCTTGCCATGGACTTATGGAGACCAGACCCACTTTTATCAGTGTCGAATTTCCTGTGCTCTATGTTAGAGTGTATTGCTAGCACATTTACAGTGCTATATTGGGGTCAAGATGGTCGTTCTGAAGAGTTGTTCATGAGTGCGAAAATGCCATTAACCAGTGATAAGAATTAGCAGCAGGGTGCTCTAGTTTTTAGAGAGAATGTCCTTTACCTGGTAGTTGTGGGTTAAGACCCTGTGCCAGTAACTGTCCTTCTGCTGAACTGTCCGTGAGCAAGACAGAGTCCCTTCAGGCTTAAGGGACTGTGCTCTTCAGCTGACCCTGACCTCTGAGGAGTAGAAAAATCTAAACGAGATCCCAAGAGGGATCAATGACAGCTCAGACATTTGCATATAACTTGAATTAGCAGTTGTTGATTTGAAATATAAGCTGTTTAAGAAAGGAAACAATGAATATTGGAGGAAAAAAAGTGCCAATGTGACCAATTAAAAAAGTGTTATTCCATTTATTTGGCATGTGTATCAACTTGATTTTCTTTTTTACTACCTTGAAAATGTCTCACACAATACCACAGAGTATTGAGAGGCTACCAAATCAGGAACATGCAGTAGGCCTACTTGAAAATAGTATTTAATGCTGCTCCAAGTATTGATGGTTTTTGAGTTGAAATGATAACAAGACTAAACCAAATCTTAATGAGGAAAGCATGGATTTTTTTTCTGATTTAAGGTGAAAAAAAAGCTTCTTTCTGTTTGCAAGCCCAAAGATTTTGCTGTAAGATGCACACTAAATACTCTATGAGGAAAGACCCATGGGCAACACTTACTACCTGTGTATGTTTGTAAATAAATTGCTTTGCTTGTTCAATCAAAACAAGACTGACGTGTTCTTGCTTCACCTGAATGTGTGTAATCCCCTTGACTTTTCCTCCGCCACAAGGTTGTGGTTTTCAGTTAAATGTCTGAACAATCTAGTAGATGATTGCCATATAGTTTGGTACAAACATTCAAGGATAATCTGGAATCAGCTTGATGAATCCTGAACTTCTCATGTAGAGTCATCATCTTGTCTAAATTTCATGCCCAAATACCCGCAAACCATGCTAACATGGTATCGTGCTAGCATTTGTTAGCATGGCTAACAACCTCTGAGGAGTAGTTAGCATGTTAGCATATGTTAGCATGTTAACGCGGTAAATTAAGATGGTGACCGCGGTAAATATTGTGCCTGCTTAACAATAGCATGTTAGCAACTATCACTGTCTGTCACCCTGACCTTGTGGCAATCACTGGCACAGGGTTTCACATATTAGCATATGTTAGCATGTTAACGCGGTAAACTAAGATGGTGACGGCGGTAAATATTGTGCCTGCTTAACATTAGCATGTAATGTAATTGTTAGCAAGCTAACGTTAGCATTTAGCTTAAAGCACGCCTGTCTCTCAAATACAGTCTCACAGAGCTGCTAGCATGGCTGTAGACTCTTACTAAAAAAGTGGTTTGGATAAAACTCACCTAGGTTGCTATGGAAACGTATCTCCCCAGAATGGCGGGATCAGGTTTGTTTTCAGGCTGAACCAGTGTTACAATCAACCTGCCAGACTGAAACGAAGTGTTTTCTCCAAAGGTCCTTAGGTTTAAGGTTTCTTTAAACCGCACACTGTGATAAATGTATGGAACATATCAAAGTCAACTCGCCGACATGCTACATTTATGGCATCTTGTCATTGGCTGCTCTTACTGCATAATAAAATCTGAGCTCATATCTTTTTCAGTCTAAAGTTCAGCAAAGTATTCCATGTGTTTTTTAAATGCACTGCAGCTATAATAAAGCTAATGATTAACCCACGGATGTAAATTCGTACTAAGTAGCGTTTTCACTATTTGTTCCCTGTTAAAAATGCCAAACACTTAAACTTAATTAGAGACACAGACACAGGAATCCATCTATGGAAAATTTCTGACACTTGCAGAAGAAGCAAAACATGACTGATGAAGAACTTCAGACTCCTGAAAATGCAAAGTATTTAATTGCTGTGTAGTAAACTACCAGTCTGTGATCCTATTTGATGCTTCAAAGATGTGTAATGTCATCTTATATATTTAGTTACAGAATTTAAGATACAAAGAAAATCCCCTTGAACCCACAATGACAAGATTACCAGATTTGGTCTGAGTTCATCTTTCCACTATTTTATTCTCTGAAATATAGGCTTAATGTGTGCTACTCTGTGGCCACGGACATCACTGTTTTGTCTAGTTCTGATTTCTATATTGTCAGTTAATTGATGTGATTTGTGCTTGATGTCTTAAGCCAATGTTTCAAATTCATGCAGCAGACATGTTAAGACAAGCGTTTCACCATTAATCCCTGCTTTTTGCAGTCACCTTGATGAAACACCCCTCTGGCTTGCAAATGCATGACTTGTGTTTTTCAAACTGTCAGGCCTGATCATTTCAGTACATTAACTCAGGTGTGACTTAAGAGGCCTTTACTGGAAATGAGTTGCACCTGTGGCTCTGATGCAATCTGAGAGGTCAGTTTCTCATCGAGTGGGAACTCTCCTGCCTGACACATATCCAACGTAAACAAGGCCCGCGGTCACGCCAGTCTCGTGCTGCCATCAAAACAAACAGGCCAGGCCCGAGTGTGAACACATGGCATACGTGGCTTAGTCCCCTCCATTGACGGCCTAATTCCCCCCTCACCGCCTCATAAAGGGATCTATTGACAGCCCTTCCTGAGCCCTGCTCACACATAAGTGACCCTCATTGTGAAAATATGTGTACCATCGTTTGGGGCAAGCTGCGGTCTGTTGCCCTTCCCTTTAAAATAACAACATTTGGCTGAAACGGCATTTTGCCCCTTTCCTGTCATGATACTGTGACTCAGGGCTTTTGCACCATTTACAGTAGTTTGTAAACAAGGAAGTATAGACACTGAAGCTTGTGTCACATTAATTGCAGAAATAATTGTGTGGCACCATCACAGGATATTACAAGTTTGACTACACTTGCTCAGTTTCTCTTATTTACACAAAGTACAAACAGGTTTCTAATGTGAACAAGTGAGTCTATCCAAAGCCACCAGCTTCTTTCTTCAGTAACTGCAATGTTGTGTTTAGTCCAAAACTGGTCCGTGGTCTGGAGGGGAAGGCACGGCGGGTGGGCCTGAAAATCTGATCCTCTCTTCATGTTTAACAAGGCTACCTAATCCCTTTTGTTCCACCCCAAGAGTCTATTTCAGAGACAACTGAACCCACTGTAACAGAAAACCAGTGACGCAAAGCGGGACGTTAAACGCTTCTTACACTTATTTATTGATGGATCTTTAAAAAATACGCAGATCAACTTTTTAAGTGGGTGTGCTGGAGGCCCCAATGTCAGTTCAAGGACAACTGTGGGAGCAAACACAGGGAAAGGCTGAAGGGCACTGATAGGACGGGATCTGTACACAGTCTAAAAAATATAGCATAGTCTTTAATAAAATAGTTTTAGAAGCAGATGTGATAATAAACCAGTATTAGGAAGCATAGCTGATTCATGTACTCATAATAATAATGTATCTATATTAAACAGTTAGAAATAATTGTGGTGGAATCACACTCGGATAACCAACTCTTTTTATCCTACACATAGCCATTAAATTCAACAATATGATTGTCGCAATTAGAGCTCCTGATCTGTATTACTTCACAGATTACAGAGAGATTATTTTCTCGATTAGTCCTGTTATCTAAGAAAAAAAAAATTCAGTTCTGGGGATTGATAAACCAGGAATCCATCATTCAAACAGCAGACGTTCAGTGGGCAGGAGATTCGCTCACTCCATCAGAACGAATTATAAAATAAAACTTCTTTCATAATAAAATCATCCTGGGTGACTTTGTCAGCAAGAGATTACACAATATACTGTAACTTTCAGTGAATGTGCTACAAAGAAAGCTAACTGTTACATGATGAAAGAAATAAGATTGTGTTAGCTCGTATATAATTTTATCTTTTAGGAATCACTGGCAAGCATAATTTGTCATATTTGTCATAGATATTTTAAACAGCATAAAAAGGCATGGTGATCTTCTCAATACTCAAACAGGCAGAGACATTCATTTTTGTGTTCCACCCTGAAAAATGTGGGATTATTTCTATAACATTTGTCAGCAAAGACTGCAATCTAAATTTAGTCTCTTTTTCTACTTTTATTTTCCTAAAATGTCACACCCTATTCAGTTACAGCACCCTTGCTGTATAGCATGTGCATGTCATAATAAAAGATGGGGGCAGGTCAGAGTCTGGTGAGAGGCGAGCCTTGCACATCTTACATAATAGTACTCTCACAACCTGTATTTTCTCCCCTGCAGACAGCACAGCAGACCTGCAGAGGAAATTAATATTTTAATCTCTCAGCCAGATTCAAAGAACAGTCCCCGCTCTCACAGGGCAGCAGATAAATAAGTCATGAGCTGGAGGTTTGTGTGACAACAGGGCTGGACAGACAGTCACAACAACGTGCGCTGGAAGGAAGTACACAGCTCTAGGTTTGGCAGCAACTTTCTAATGGGATATGAGTGACTGATGGCCTCCAAAGTTTTTGTGCAAATATCTAAAAGCTGCTGATTTAGATGCTGAACAACCAGCTCCATTATGCTCTGTTGACCCTGCATTTGAAATACTGGAACCCTGCACATATTTACTTCACTGACAACATAAAAGCATTGCAAGGCTGCTACTCTTCAAGACATACAAATTGGGTCACTCCCACCACGTTGGGAATGATGCAGACAGAGCTTCATGAGTGGATGACGCCACACAGTGGTCAGACTGAACAATTTCAACAAATTTCTTGTTGGGTTTCTGCTGCAGTAGCAGACTACAGTTGTATTGTTCTTAAGAGAGCTAAATTACACATTTTTCTCCAAAAGTCTTATTCAGACAAGAGCTGAAAAACAACATGTGACTTAATTGTGGCTTTGTAAGTAATTGGAACCTCATTCTAAAAGTACTACATAATGTTAAATCAAATGTACATCTGCAAAAACAGAAGTATAGGACATACATCCGGAGACATGAAAGAAATTCATAGATGTGAATATATTGTAAAACTATTAAAAACTAAAGTACCCCAGTGCTTGGTTTAGTCTTCAGTGTCAGAGATTATTTGTCCATGTCAATGCACTGTTAACAAGCACAATTCTTCATTATTCACATTACACATTTTTCAGTCGGTCGCTCAAACATTTTCCACGTACAGGTTCTATCTTTTTTTTTACATTCCAAAAAACCATCACTGCATCATGGAGAGAAAAATAGCGCCAGAAAACTAAAAACAAGGAATGGCACTGTTCCTTTCAGTTCCCAGAAGATTTTACACACCATGGGTAAAATGTTAACATCCTTTCCCTCTTCCAGTAACGTCTCAACCCTATTCAAATTAAATTAGTGAGAGCACATTACCCTGATTAAGGCACAATGTATAATCAGTTCCACAAGTCAGTGTCTCAGACATGTTGAGGTGCAGGTGATGCATAGTTGGTTTTTCCTTGAAAACCAACGAAGTAATTCTTTTGGGGGACTTTCTAAGGACAGCCATGCAAGGTAACACAATGTCAAAGGTTAACAAATTTTTTTAAAAATAACAACAATGTGCAGGAATGAAAAACTCAGGACTGTATCATTAACCATAGTCATTCTACAGCCTGCAGTACATCACACTCTAGATAACCAAATAATAAAGCTAAATGAGTCATGTGTATGCTATTTACAGCTAAATGTAAAGCTTTTTCTCTGGAGCTCTTGATGCAACAAATGTTTTGTTCAGTAACTGCAAAGTGTCTCATTTACACTTCAATGTAAAACCATTATTAGCATTATAGCACCCTCTAAATCTGGCATGAACATGAATCGCGACTGATGTCACACAGGAGCTTTTGCTGTGGCCATTTGTAAATGCACCCAAGATGGACTAGAAATCTATGCATGCAAATACCTCAAAAGGACACTTAAGATACATTAACTAGCTCTAAAATCAAATGTGGCACAGGCTAAAGTAATTTGGAGAGCAAAATGCTTTTTCTTTTGGCTCTGTATTCCAGCAAATTGAATATGAAATGAAACAATGACTGTGAGGTTTCAGCTTTGAGTTTGTCTACATCTACATCCATGTGGACATTGTAGTTTTGTTTTGATTTTTTTTTTTTACCTATGTTCCCCTAGGTAAAAAGAGCTACAATTCCTATAAGTCAGCATTTAAACCTCAAAGACACTCCTTCATTTCAAATCCAGAGTGCTGGTGTCAAAACATGACTGTCTAAATACTTACAAGCTGCTAAGACAAATACCAGTTTTTTTATGTGAACAGGAAACACATATTATTGCTAGTAGAAAATGCTACAACTAGCTGGCCTGTTTTATAATACAGTATACAGACACAGCTCTGAATATGATTCATGTTAATACCAGGTATTATAAGGGCCTATGATATCACTGTTATCTGTTAGCTCCCATGTGTACTGTGTTTGTCACTAAATGATTTATAATAAACAGTTTTACAAAAGTCCCATTTTTACAAAAAAAAAATCTGATCTATTTAACATAGTTATTTTTATGGTATATTTAAAAAAAAACATGAAAAAACTGACCAGTTTTACCCTTTTGAGTTTTCCCAAATCAAAATAGCTCATAACATATGGACCTGACTGAGGGTTTGACTGTAAACTGATATTGGGGGTGGTGTCTCTCCCACTTCCACACTGTCAGTGTTGTTTTCTATTCCATGCTTCAAATACTTAAGTCAGGCTTGTTGTGTAGTGTGAGGAGGAATGGTGGGGGTCCAGAGTCTTCTGCAGAAGTCATTAAATATGCAGCTGAACAAGGCCTCTGGCACTATTATCCCAAGTATATTCCTGAGTTAAATCCGTGCATAGTAGTGGCAACGACAATGACTGTGTTAGGAATCATAGAAACTGTTTGCACTCATACCCACACAGTCCCTCCTAGACAAACAGTTAGCTCATTGTTCATTGTCCCACACAGCCTGCTAGTAGTTTAGGAGGCGCTCCCTTTCTGTACCAGCGTAGCGCTGATTAGCAGCAAGCGCCTTTGCTTTGTTCACTGAAGGGCCTGTGAAGAGTCAGAACATGTAGCGTTCAATTTAAAACTGATTAAATCTGTGTTCAAATCTTGTATGCCTTTATGTCTTTCACTCTGAATGTGTGACATTACTGACCTATATAGCTGAGCAGTACAGGGAGGAAGATGAGGCCATGCGCGGCCCCCAGAAGCACTATGGCCAAGTACATCCTAAAGTAGAAGACCTGGAAGATCTGAGACTTGGAAAGCGCCAGGATTAAGATGCCTCCAAACTTTGTTAAAGTGATCCCGCTGAAAACCTGCAAAAAGGAAATGGTGGCATTAAATCTTATGTCATGTGATGATGACGAAAATCAGACATGTAAAGAGGAACAAAATTATTTTATGTGAAACTTTTTTTTTTATTTGATGGTTTTTAGCTCCTGCAGATAAGTAAATAAGGTTTTCTTGAAAGAAAAAAAAAAACACACTGCTTTATCCTGCCCTACAAGCTTGTACACACTGATATCCACATTATCAGCATGCAGACATTCTCAACCAACTTGAAAAACCTTTCTCTTGTGAATTTGCTAAGTGAGACTTACAGAACTGCCCATGTGAGCCAGAGCCTCTTCAGCCCGCTCCACTCTGTTCTTCTTCACACTGATGGAAAACGCTCGCACAATGTGACTGCAGAACTCCACCGAGATACCACAACTCTGCAACAAAGGACAGGAAACAGCTTAGCACCAGAAACATGGAAAAGCTGGAATGAAAGCCAAACAACTGAAGTTTGCTTTTGCTATCTTTTGCTGAATATTTATGGGTGAGATTAGTTCCAGTTTCTTGCTGGTTATGACAACATTTTATTTGGAAACGTAACTGCTGACATTTGGGGACATGGAGATATTGCAAGTGCAAAGTCCTGTGGGGTAAGCAAGGTGAGAGGTCGGACAGCCAGACTGAATGTAAATACATCCCCAGCTTAAAGGCACAATTTATGCAATTTGTGAATCACATGACCAAAGAGAAAAAAAAAAAAAAAAGAAATCACAGAACCACCCTGAATTAATAGTAGGAAACAGTAAATCGGACATGTACTTGTAAGGCAAGTCAAAGCTGAACCAGGAAATAACTTTATAAAATAACACGAAATAACTCATGAGCAATTAAATACAGACAATTTGCATAATGTGTGGCAGTAAGTTCAGGTCAAGGTCAACTTACTGACAGGTCTATTTTCCTTTCCTACCTGGCGTGTTTCCAAAAGTTTTTGTTTGCTGTACTTAAAACTCACTTGCAAGTTGTTTGTTATTGTGTTTTCATAAAAGTTAAGTGCGTTTCTTGCTGCCTCTCACCATGACCAGGTTCACCAGGGAAACTGCGTTGAGGCTGATG
Organism: Toxotes lorentzi; assembly: GCA_037833715.1. Classification (NCBI taxonomy): domain Eukaryota; kingdom Metazoa; phylum Chordata; class Actinopteri; family Toxotidae; genus Toxotes; species Toxotes lorentzi. The sequence goes on from JBBMJY010000006.1 coordinate 14,957,552, forward strand.
TCCCACAGCCACATGACGCCGAACATGTTGACCAGGATCATGGCGATGGTAAGGCTGACGAGCACAGCTGACCACAGCTCGAAGCCCAGTAACACCGTTGTCACCACAAATATTGCTGCCAGTGACACGCTCAAGTTCAGAGCTGTGTCATACGCGATGGTGAGGTACTGCTCGTAAAACACGTAGAAGACGCTGTAAAGAAGAAAAATATGTATTACTGAAGAGGCACTAAGTATAGACAGCAATTCTAATTATATATTCACAAACCACTTATTCGTGGAGCACTGGGGTCAGCTCCAGTATCTGAGATTGTGATCTTTATTAGTGGTGGCATGACTTTTGTGTGGTATAGGATACAAAGGATGGGAGGATTACTTCAGTCCTTAAGGTCAAACATCAGCTACATTGCCATTTATAATGTTTTCTTTGCTGTGTGCTTATCTATGACCTACTTTTCCCCTTTTCCCTTGAACCTTGAGTTTGAAACAAGCAAAACTTCTGATACTAGTATTTTCCCCTAAATACTTACCCAGAAAACCATAGTTAGGAGGTGAAATGATAAACAGCCAATTATTTTCAAAAAGACAACATTGTGATTTAATTTATGATTGTAATTTATATTACGCAAAGATGAAAGCCCCACTGTGAGTGCAACAGGACTTACCTGTAGGCAAAAACTTTGTGGTCCATGGACTGACTGATATTGTCAGCCAGAATTCTGGCCATTTTCAGAGCATCTATGAAGTCTGGGGATTCCTTCAGGATGGTGTGGTACGTCATAAAGTAAGTGGCTCCCACCCCTGTGTTGTTGGGATACAGGTCAACTGCTGTGCCGTAGGCTGCATGGCCGCTGGAGAAGAATTAACACATTGTGGGTGAGCATAAAGCAGGGGAAATTTACAAACAACAAAAAAACTGGGAAACTGTACAGGGATACTTTTTAAACATATGGGAAAGAGAAGTTAAAGTGGATGCATTCAATGTGTTTTAAATGAAAACTTAGAGAAAAAAAAGCTAAGGGTAAAGCTATAAAATTACCCTTTTCCACACTTGACATTGGGGTTGTCTGATAGGAACATGGGTAGAAACCGCATGAATTCTTCTCCTGCAGGCCTCTGCTTTCCAGCAGGAGTCATGGGCCGACAGTGCACACAAGATGGGTTTACCACTGGAAAACAGTATCAAGAGCACAGTCATCCATTTAACCAATACGTATCAGAGAAATCCATTAGCTGAGTCTGAGACAAAGCCATGAATTGAAAACAAATGAATAAACAAAAAAAATCAAAGTTGCACTCTCAGGTTTTGGCAATTAGAAATATATTAGAAAGTCTTTAGACATGCTGACATACAACTGCTATACCAGAATTTTAGTTCTGAAAAATGTACTACATGATACTTGACCTATAATTACATTAAAATTTTGTCTTGTATGACCTTGTTTCAGCTATTGTTTCTGATGGAATTTGCCCAAAAATGCATTTTGTTTCACTCTATTTAGAGTAAGAGGAATTGGCAAAAATGTGGAACTTGTGACACCAGGATCTTAAGACAAGGGTGTACGTTGAGACTAAATACAAATTTACCCGAGGCATTGCAGAAGGTCCCAGTGGTGTTGTAGTATCGACAGCAGGTGGACTGAGGCTTCACCCAGTCAAAGTAGTCATCCAGCCAGGAGGATGGTGTAAAGGCAATGGTTGTGCTGTAAGGTGAAAATTGAAGAGATGATATAATCAGAGATTAGATAAACTTTAGTTGTTTCATGACCTCTGCCTGACTTTTTAGGTTGTGTAATTTAAATAAAGTCATTTTTAAAAATCTTCTCAGACACTTCCTGTAGATCTTTTTTTTTTTTTTTGTCCTGTGCAGTTAAACCATCCATGACCTAATTTGTTTATGGGTCAGACTTACTAGTTGCTGATGAGTGAGGCCGTATAGACCTGCTGCACCAAGGAGTTGTTGTTGCAGCCCACTCCTCCACATACAACATTCTGGCCCTCTGGGCTACTGTAGTTGAGACCATCCTTTACCACAAAGTACACTGGAGCTCCAGTGTGGAGATACTCGCTCATGTTCTTAAAGTAGTCCAGCATGTATGAATCCTGGATGGAGAGACAAACTGTCAGATTTGACCACCACAGGTAGAGGAATGCAAGCCAAGGATAATGTACATGGGAAGCCTTGTAAATATGTTATGTTATGGGAATTCAAATAAGCACATCACATGACATGCAATCAGTTTAGCTTCCTGGATAACCGACAGGAGTAAAATGCCTCACACAGTAAACCACATGACAGATTAGGTGTCATTTCAAATATTCATGTCAAATTTAACAGTTCTACTTTGCCCATATTCATTGAAATCGTTCAAGAGTTGTCCACTACAAACCCATGAGCACACAGTTAAGATGCACAGACTTACATCTGGCATGGATAATTTCTGGTCCAGTCCGATCTCTACTTTGTTCACTACAGCAATACTGAAGGAGAGTATTCCAACAAACACTGCCACCTAAAGAAGGAAGGATGAAAAACCCTTTATAACAAATAACATGATCATCACATCCTGACCCAAAACACTGTTCTACTCAATGAAAAATATGACTCCAACCAAGTCCATCGACACATTACAATAATACAAAACTCTAGAGATAGATGTGCATGAATGACAAAGTGTCCCTGAGGTACTCACTATGATTGGTCGCACCCACTCTTTGAGGATGAATGGGGCATAGATTTTCTTGAAAAAACGGAAAAGGAAGCCATCTGTCTTTGTTTCCTGACCTTCTGGCAGCTTCACACAGCAGATGATGTCAAGTCGATTCCCCTTTTAAACAGAACAGACAACACAGCATTTGATATGTGTATTTTGAAATAAGGGCAGATATAAGGTTTTTTTTTTTTTACTTCATTTTTTAAACTGTATTTTTTATCGTTTCTCTATTACAGAAAGGGCATATACTCATATACTCATATACTCATACACACACACACACACACACACACACAAACAAAGTCAGAAAGAAAACAATTAAATTAATAAACTAATTAAAAAAAAGATCTGGATTGCTCTGTTCCCATTAAATCTATTTATTCCTGTGACACATTGAGTGGTTCATTCCCTTGTTCATCTTCGATGACCTGTAAACATTGTCTATTTTTGCCATTTGTCTCTACATCGTTCCTCTTGAGCTTTTATTTTTTTGTTAACTGCGTTATATCATAAATTCCATTCACAATTTTCAGACATTTATCAAGCTGCCAGGATGATTTTCATCAAATATCTTTTCTTAACACATGGGTATATTGTAGTGTGCTCTCCAGATATGTAACCATTCATCTTTTGAAATATTCATATACAATTCCTTTTTATATGTAGTGCTGTATTCCCTCTACTGTCCATTAGATGCTGACATAATGTTGATTTGTATTCTGTATTTCTTTGAGTTATACGTTCCAAATACAGTTGTTATCTAATTTTTTCCCTAAATTTCCAAGAGCAGGTTTTAAGTGCAAACAACTCACCTCCTGTCTTCTGGCGTCCATGCCGAGCAAGCTGACAAAGCAACTAATCTGCAACAGGAAATCAATAAAAACAGCCAAGCCAGCAAACAGAGAAAAAGTCCTCACTGCAGGCATGTTGGACAAGGCTCCTGCAGAAGACAAAGTCAACAGTTATATCAGCATGTGACAAACCAGTAAACTATGGCACATTCTGAGGCAATTGCTATCAATCCTGCCCACAGAAACTGTTTTCTTAATTTAAGGTGAACCATAATCATTAAGAATTCTAAAGTTTTATTTACATTGTCTGTGTACACATAATGAAATGGATTTAATAGATGATCCATTTTACCCAGGAAGAAGGCCACTGTCTCAGAAAATGAGGAGAGGAACATGCTAGGGGCAACGTCTCCAAGAATACGACCAATCTGCTGGTGAAGTTCCTCCTGCGGCATCCGCTCATCCCTCTGTTCAGAAATGCAAATGGAAATCATTTTTAACAGCTTTTAAAAATTAATGGCAGCATTCAAAACTGGCAATCTTGCTGAAATTAAGATCTCTGTTTTTTTTAAGAGACGAGCATAGCTGGCACAACCAGGTAAAGCAACAAAAATGTTATGGTTCATCTGAATGAATTATGAGCACTGATAATTAAGATTTAAACAAGTAGTACACCATTAAACCATGTGACAAACTAATGGGTAATTATAGAACAGTTTAATGGACTGAGATAAGGGAGGTTACCTGGTATGTCTGCACTATAATAAAGATGTTGTCCACTCCAACAGCCAGAACCAGGAAGGGAATGACCTCAATTACAATGAGCGTGAGAGGGATACCAGCATAGCTAAAGATCCCCAGTGAGGAGGCCACAGAGCTGAGCACAATCAGGATACCTGCTATACCCAGCGAAATCTTAGAGTCCACCTGTGCGGGCCAAAAGATAGAGGATGAGTCACGTTCTGCTTTTAGCTGCTCCCGTGACGCTCGAGTAGAGGAAGTTGCTAAGCGTGTTGTACTAGTTTTGCTGAATCAAAGTTCTTACATCACAGGCAGGAAAGAGGAGTGACACTACAAGAGTAAAACTATCTCAAGAATGGATTATGATAATGAACACTTAGATATAAGGAAAACACTGTAAGACACACCAATCGAAAATGATTACAACACTGAATTAGGGCTTTGTCTCTTACCATCACTCTCCTGAAACTGTGGATGTGACCCAGGGCCAGGGAGATGTAGATGAACATAATTGCATAGCTGATGACTATAGTGCTGATGTCACTGTTGCTCTCTCTGTCAATTTCATCTTCAATGCTCCTCTCTGCACTAAACGCTATGGTCAGGTTGGGGTTTTTGAAGTTCTTCATGAACTTGATAAATCTGAAATGCACACAAGCAAACACAGTAAGTCCACACAAAGAAAACACCGTTAGCGGTGACTTTTGCTGAAGCTATCTCAAAGTAATTTAAGAAAAAGAATGACGTCTCACTCTTTCTCCCATGCCAGGGCTTTTCCCAGCCGGACTGAGTCATTCAGATAGTTGTTGAGTGGAAAGGTGATTACCAGAGCGGTGGCATTGTTGTAGTTGGTGCCTGTAGTGAGAGAAAAAAACCAAAACAAAACGATGCATTAATAACAAAAGTGAGGTCATCACTTATGAAAACCTCAGATATCAACCACACTGATAAGGATGATTGAACTGACAGTTGCAGCTGAGCACTCCTTTTGGCAGAAAGACAATAACAGCACAGGCAAAATTCCCTGGAAAAGCATGACTGCCTCTTAGACGAACAATTGTGACTGATTGCTTTGGCAGCTCTCGTGATGTTTAGAGGAAGAGGTGTTTATTATTTTTATTTATTTCTCAAAATGAATGTTGTATATATTGTGTAGGGCTAATTATTGTAATTACACTGTAAATACTAAAAGAACCTCATTGCTAACGGTATCAACAAGGTACACTTAGCAAAGAGCACAGTCAAGTGTCAGGATACAACTTGATGCGCAAGAAGTTCAGTGACCAAGGGACCATATTTTTTATGCAATAAAAGAATCTAGAGAGAGGCTCCAGACAGGTTATCAAAGTGTTATAAATGAAGAACTACCACTGTTTTCTATTTCTCTGCCCATGAACAAGTGTTAATCCAGCTCACCATCGTAACCCCCAAGAGCCAGCCATGGGAAGACGGGGCCCCCAAACGTGCCTAAACAAGGGTCATGGAGGAGAGTGGTGTCGTTGAGGGATGCTGGTGCACTGCAGAAGAAAAAAGGAGCAGAGTTAAAAGCTTTAAAAAAAAAAACAAACTCAAAAGTCAGTATCAGAAAAACAAAGAAGCACTTCACAACAACAAATAAGGAAGTGCCATTTTAAGACACTTTACTCTTAGAATATGCAAGATGTCCACATCTGGAGAAAACAGATCATGAGATTTCGAGGGCTTTACAAGATCAACTTTCATTTGTGCTGGTGATTAAGACCTAATATAAACCGCACATGCATGTTCACTGGTTAATATTTCAAAGAAGGAAGAGAAACTGACTGAACTTCAAAAAAAGAAAAATCACCTGACACAGTAGAGGAAGTGGCTGTGATAGTCGGCATAGACATAGAATTCATCTCCTATGCTGTGGTCCAACACAGCGTGACTGTTCTGGAAGTAGTTGAGGACACTCAAGATAGTACAGTTGTCATTGTACGGGGCCAGCGGAGCCAAGCAGATGTCCTTCAGGGTGACGTTTTGACCCTCGTATGTGGCCACAATGGCTTCAATGTCAAGCTGCAAATCCAGCACCTGTTTGGATATGGTTAGAAAAAAAATTTAAAAAAGAAAAAGAGAAGAGAGCCAATACACTATAGTTTCAGAAAAGCAGCTGCTCTTTACATGATTTTTATCTGGTCACAGAAGCGATGCTTATTAATACGAAACACACAGTGGCTCTAGTGAGAGCAAACTAATCAAAATGGCTTATACCCACCTGGTGCAGGATGTCTTTATCCAGTATGGCTCCGAATGGGACATCTGATCCTCCAAAGTATGGGGAGTAGATGAAAGTTCCATTGCGTGGAGTGGTTATAATGAGCTGTACGGTTCTAAAGAAAGGTCCAAAGTGGCTGTCAAAGTAGTTCTTCTCTTGACGGGCCTGGCTCGTGGGAGAGGACCACAACTCAACGGGGTCAGTAGTGATGCGCATATAGACCAGTCCCCCAGAGGAGACTACCACAAGTATCAGGCTGCCCAGTATGACCAGAGAGGGATGCTGCACACAGAAGGCACCCCAGGAGCTGAAGAGCTTCCGCAGTGCGTTCTCAAAGCGTTCGCCAAGAGTCTCACAGCATGATGCATTTACTAAGAAGAGAAAAACAACAGTGCGTTTCGGTCATGCAGCAATGACAGAACAATATTATTACTTGTGTTAGACCTAAAAAGCTAATTAAGACCTTGTATAACAAAGAGAATTTATGGAACTTAAGTAATGCTTTATTATACCATGGTCAGAATTATCACTGTTGAGAGACAGTGGGTTATTACTGTCCAGTATGGGGCCATACTCAGACATGATTGTCCTTTTCCTGTACACACAAAGAACCACAACAACCAATTAGATATTAACTTCAAATACCAGCAACAAAACCAAAAGATTATTGTCGCATTGGATGAGTGGCACCACAAGCAAATAGTCCTTTACCTGTAACACCACGCAACAACTACAGCTCCTAAAAAGATAAGCAGGAAGGCCATGTAAGAGAGCCACATGATGACAGTCATGGCGTCCACACCAAAAATTGTCCATGGTGGGGGAAAAGGGGGAGGCACCGGTTTGGGCCCGCAAGCGTTTGAGCAGTCCTGACAGGAGCAAGGACCTGAACCGTCCTCTAAGCCCTCAGTGCAGGCATAAGTCTTGTTGTTCATGGGAGTGTAACCAGACACTGGGACATCTAGGGTAAAGAAACAGCCCAACACACGATGATAAATTAACCAACCAAAAAAAGCAACAGATGCAACAAAGGTATTAGACAGTTAAAATGCTGAACAAACTATTTTCTGAAGCAGGCTTGTGACCAGATATAAAAATGACTACAAATTGATTTACCTGAGAATGTCGGGATGATAGGGAAAGGAGTCTGTCCATTGTTAATATCAAACATGTACTGGATCCAGTTAGTAGCATTGCAGTCCTTTGCATCCTTGCCACACAGCAGTGATAAGGCCTTCACATTGCTAGATGGTGCCTGGACGTCCTTACAGGCATTGTACATGGCTGAAAAAGTCCAATTCAATTATTTTAGGGCAAAATTGAAGATTTTCATTAAGTTTAATTTGCCATCCCCTTTTTTTATTTGACCTTAAACGCAACAGTTATGACCGGGAGCTACCCACAGAATTACACAACTGAAAGCATGACTTCATGTTTAAGTGGGGTCAAAGAAGTTTAATCAGCTGTTTTGACAAACAAACCAAAGTGGCCATTTTTACTTGACACATTCAGCTGTGAAAAAAAGGTGAACTTGTTTTTTTGAGTGTCTTTATTCACATCTGGATGTGACCTCACCGTTGGCAAATGTTTTTCCAATATAGTACTGCACTTCCACTACACTGGATGCATTGACCTTTGTGGCATTCAAGAACTGACTCTGGTGGGGGCTGCATGTCAGCTCACAGAAGAGGTTCATCAGATTGAAGAAACAGGCTGGACACCTGCACACAGATGTAGTAAATGTTATATGCAAGATTTAAATTTAAAAAAAAAAAAAAAAAAAAAAAGAAAGAGATCACTGCATAACTTAGATAATAAAACAAGTTTAAAAGTGTTAAACAGCTGCAAACAAGGTAATAAGAACTGTGGTGTAGTGAAAAAATAAAATCTACAAAGATAAGAAAACATGTCAACGTCTGCAGTTTGAGCCAGTCTAACCCATTAGTTGGAACATGCAAAGCCGAGGCCAGCATGTTAGAACAACAAAATAAACAGAAACATTTGAGCAATAGTGACCCTCCAAGCATGTCGTGTTTCATTAGCTAATGTTATAAGCACAGCGCATACCGAGACAGGAACTGAAGGGGCAGCTGAAGACTCCCTTTGAGAGTGCGCAACTGGTTAACATCACAGCACAGGCTTCGGTTTCCATAGTCATATCCAGGACAAAGTTCCTATGAGTAAATACAAGATGGATAACATCCCTCTGATACACTTTTTTTTAATATGTTTTCACCACTGGAAAGCAGAAGTATGTTACAGAACACTGGTTTGAGCATCAAATATCAGCAAATAACAGTACAAAAGAATTAATACATACCGTGAGAAGGTCATAACCCTCAGAGGGTAGTGGGATGGGAGGACCGGTGTAGTTGCAGTTGTACTTTTTTCCGGGCACCTTTTCGGACTCCCCACACTCACCGTACCACACACAGTGCTGGGCCTCAACCTGATAGTAAGACAAGAAAAACACAACGATCAGCTTGCAACACACAGAGCAAATTCATTTGGTCTTTGCATTACTAAGCTAGTATAGTCTATACAGCATACTTATTCTTTCTGTCAGACAGACCGCCCAAACATACTGAGTTCTTCTTGAGGCCACATTGGATGATGTGACTTAGTTTTGGCTGCTCAAAAGGATTTGTCCAGTCTGATATGAGGTTAAAGCTTTACCTTTTTACCTTGAGGTTTTATATTTGCCAGGTTAAACCTCTGGTCATGTTTCATTTCCTGTGTTTCTAGTATCTTGTGCTCTATATGTCTGAAAATAAAATTTCACTTCTGCAAATGTTGTCTTACAATCTAGCCTTTGAAATGGTTAGAGAAGCCCTCAGTCTAGTGACTAAACTTTAGTCACATCGCACAATTTTATCTTGACTAAGCTGACATTCAAAGTCAGAAAAGAAGGCCAGGAAAAGGAGAACTGTGGTCAAATTTCTATGGCAACATAACAACATTAAACATGTTATAGTGGCTACAACCAAATACAATTTGAACACAATGTTAAATATGATGTATTCCAGAAAATACAATATTGTACTATTACTACTGTATGTTTGATGGATTTCAATAACGTTTATTGCTTATGCAGTCAAAGTTTTGCATTATCTGTCAATTTAGCATCAGAGCTCTCACGTGTTTGTTGTTGGTAGGGGTGAATTAGGGAAGTTAATTCACTTACTTTACAAACTGTTTTCTGAGTAAGCCCAGTGTCACAATCTGTCCTACTTATGCCTTGTGGGACTGAGTTCACAGGCAATTCTTATTTCCTCAGTTAGAGTTCTGTTGAGCTGCAGACTGGGCCGATACTCTAAATGTACCAACTATTCGTCCAAAGTCAACTTGCAAAACTCAGAACCAGTTGGTCCGGACTTGTTTATCTAGATAGATTAAACAGAAACCTGTTGTACGACCACAACCCCCACAAAAGAAACACACACTTCTTAAAAATCCCTTCTGCTTTTCCGCTGCAGTCTCCAAATAATCAATATTTTTTACTCATCCTGCATTCTTGCATTTTAAATCAGGACGCTGATACCTTATCTTGAAAGAGTAATGATTAGTCAGATCCAGATGTGATGTTTAGTGTTGAAGTAGTTTCATGCATTGCAGTGGACTGACCTAATTACCTCATGAGTATGGGTGCAAACAATGCAATGAAAGGAGGTTAGAGACCACTGCTGACACATGAGTGAGGGACTATGTACATGTGATTAAATCATTAAATCACATCAATATATTACACCATTATTTCAATGATTTCTTTCATGTGAATCTTTTTTCTGATTCAGTATCATAAACACCCAAAGGATTTGGCTGTATTTTCTCTTATAATGTACTTGTTTCTGAATGATTCACTATTACTTTGTAAGTTCATAGCTTTATCCTTAAATGCAGTTGCTTTAGAAAAAGCATACAGTCAAGCCTCCAATGTAAAAATGACTACATTGTTTGCATGATGTGAATTTCACACACAGAAGATATTTCATCGTCAAAACTGAAAGTCAAATTAATCTAACCAGCTACCTCCAAAGCTTCATATGCCAAATAACTTGCTAACGTTGCAGATTTATTTTTATTTCAGTGCAGCTTTGCGGGCCAGTTAAACTGGGTTAACATTTATGGCTTGGGATAAGCAAAACATTACCTGGAACACATTTACCTAATGATTATTTTGAATACCTAGTTGAGAGTGGGTGTAGTTTTCGCTTTGTCATGACATGACAGAGGGACACTTTGTTCGAAACCAGCCTGAAGTGCCCGATACAACCTGTGCCAGCACTGCCTGCCTCTGTGAAATGTCAAAGCTAACGTCTTGTGTTATCCATTTTCGGCGTTCGCCTTACGTCCGGTGGTCCAGTTTTCAAATAGCACCACTGCTAGCTATTATGTCCCAGCCACTATTAAGCCAATTACAAGCTAACGCTGTCATTAACCTGGATATATAGAGTGTGAGGCCAAAATAGCTAAACTAACCTGAGCCTTAGTTTCGCTAGCCGCCTCAGAAAAACATCACAATAGCAACGGCAGACCGAGCTGAGTCACGTTTTAGTCACAAGATCGCGGGCGTTAAATTGCACTTACCCATCGAAAATATCCTTGTAATAGGACGGTAATGAAGAAAAGTTTATATAAAATGCTTGTCCTTTCTAAGAGTCCCATCCCTCTTACTGAAAAGACCGACTCGAACTGACAACCCAGGTAAAGTTTCGCATATCTTGTTGATGGTTTCTTCTTCCTCGGGTTATTTGTTTGGTAGAAAAACATACTGTTGCCTCACTGCTGCCACCAAGCGTTGTCGACGACACACTACAGCTGAACCTACCACCATGACACTACAGTCAGTCTGTAAATCACAGGCCCTGAAAACCACGTGTATCAACCAGCTTCTTAATATGAACGATGGGGTCGTTTTGATTTGGTTTGGTTAATCTATCAATATTTTAATATATATTCATAAAATACTACATATATCAGAGTGTTGTCAGGGATAGAAAACTTGAATCACATGTACAAACAATCTATTGAGTAACATTACATTAAAATACAGTAACACTAATACAGGCATTTTAATCAGAACAAGAAAATACCCCAGCTTTAAAAAAAAAAAAATGCAATGAATCGGAGTTTAATAATATCAGAACATTATTGCACCTTTTTTCCATTATAAGACTCATGAGTGATAATATAGATTTTAAGATAAGTTTGGAAAAGATAGTTTAGTTTCAAAAATTCATCAATTTAGATGAAAATAAGCAATAAAAATATTAATATTTTTAAGTTATTGTACTGATAATATTGGCCAAAAAAAAAAAAACAGCCAAAAAATCACATTACATTACAGTCATTGAATTTAAATGAACCAGTACATTGACACAATCTCCTTCCTCCAATAAGTAAGCCATTAACAACCAATGTGAATGTTTTCATGTGAAGACATCCTCCTGGTCTCTCTGTTGTTGTTAATGATTTGTTCCTCTAAATTAAGTTTGGGGAAACTATCAGCCAAATCTGATCACATCCAAACAACCTTGATGAAGCAGATCAGCTGAACGTTTACATGTCAATTCTTTGTTTTAAAACTTCAGTGAATGACAAGGAGATATTTCCAGACTTTGATTGTTGATTTAGTCACAAATGTTTATGATATAGATAAACACATTAGAGAGGATGTACTGGTTATCTGCTTATTCATCAAATTGTTCCTTGAACTGTGGGAGACATCAAGATAAAAAAGACACGAGTGAATCATTGGGATCTTTTTTCTTCTTGCTGTTCCTCACCCTTCGCTTGTTAATGTCATGGGGGAATAAAGCCAACAAGAAGTATTTCCATAGAAAAAAGATTTAATTATCTTCACTGTTGAAAGAAATAATCACAATTCAGGAACAAGTGCATTTTCACGTATGATGTGACAAAATTGTGTACAGATAAGCATAAATTATAGGTGACTGTTTTGGGGTATATTACAGCATAATCACCATTTTCTGTACATGTACCTCTGTAAAATCTGCAAAAGTAGGCTTACAGGTTGCTACAATAGTATATTCCTTTAAAACTAGGAATAATATTTGCAAAGTTAATGCTCTTGCATGGCTACAAGACTTTAAAGCTAGGAGCAGATTCATAGATATGGTGTCAACAGCCTGTGTGAAACAACAGTCTACCAAAAAAAAAAAAAAAAACAGACAAGGAGAAGTTTCTGGGTAATAATAGAGATACATTAGACCACAAACATTAGACATATTCCTTGTTTCTGAAGAGACTCAGAGCCATTAAAATAGTCTCTACAATACATCATGTTTACAAGGAAATACTACTTTTATTTAAAACTTCAAACAAGTTACTCACATGACCTAAGACAGTTCAACCAGCATTTCAAACAAGTGAAAAGACTAAAAAAAAAAGGAATGCAACTGAAGCTATTGTTTTATTTAGCTTTTTGGTCACATTTCTGGCTGTAAAATCAATATGCTGGGCAGTAAAAACTTGATAAGTTCTTAGTACAGTCAGGAGAGTTAAAAATATAACTATTGGTGGGAATTAAAAAGACCAGGAAAGAGGTGTGTAACCAGACTAATATGCCATACTGATACAAAGCGAGACAAAACTTTGTGGGTCCACACAAATATGTTTCATTCAAGTGTACTACTGGTTTTCACCTACAAAAAGCAGTGTGAATATGACCACTATCACATTTGCTATATTTACCATCACATTCTCTACATAGTTGGCGTGGTATCACACATCACGGGGAGACAGGAAACTCTACTCTCCTTTAAAACTAAAAGAGAAAGCAACACGTTTCTAGCACACACAGAACTGTCTTAGAGCATAAAGGTAACATATTTAAATGATACAACTCACCAGTATTCCCCTTTAAACTGACTATACATTCTATACAATGCAACATCTTGTTTTCCTCATTGCCTCATCTTTCAGGAAGAGTATCGTCAGGCCTCGAAGGACCCTATCAGTCAAGCCAGTATTTTACTCCCTTTAATCATCACCTTGACTTCACCAGAGAGAAATGTTCTGAGGCTTCACATCAGCGTCAAGTGAGTGCACCACCGTGTGCTGTCAGTGGTTTCAGTTCTAACTTATCAATGCTTTTTGCTGATCGTGGCCCTTAACTTGTGATTCAACAACACATGTACCTTAAGTTGTGTTTTGAATGTAAGCAGCCAGTTTCTGTTCTTTGCAACAGAGCTTCTGCCTCCCAAAAAGACTGAGGCACTTACATCCTTTTAATAGCATTCCTCCACCAACACATTTGGATCACATACAGCTCTTTGTGCAGAGCATCTAGAGAGATTTTCACTTTCTGACTGGGGCTACATGCTGACAGAGCGAAACTCTTGGATCAACTGAGTCATGTATGAATCAGCTTTCGTCCAGCTTTCATCAAGAAAAAGTCATTTATTATTTGGTTGTAAGAAAAAAAAACTCTTTGGAATGAGACAGGTTTTAAATGACAGCATGCAAACGACACGGAAAGCTGAACAAAGTGTCAGACTTCTCCAGACAGGATATAACATGTATGATAATTGATGGTACCACTTAGGTATGCTGTTTCAGCCAGGACATCAATGCTCTTTCTTAATGGAAGAGGACGCTGTCTCTTATTCTTGTCTGTATCCATTAAGTCCTCAGTCTGGGCCCAGATACTCTGCGTTCTCCGCTGCCGGGATGTGTCCGTTGGTGTGGGTCTTGAAGGTGGGGGTGAAATCCTGTTGGTAATCAGGGTTGTCTATGCTGTTCTGGGGCTGGTATTTCTGAATGCTGTGGACCGTGCCGTTGGGGGTGAGTGGGAGGATGGCGGGGGATGGGACATCGTTGAGGTACTCGGGCCCATTGGCCCCGTTCTTAAAGCAGTTCAGGTACTCTGTCTCTGTGTCGTCAGAAGAGATGGTGGGGAGGAGGGTGCGAGGTGGACCAGGCTGCTGGTAGATGGGATTCATCACCTCAGAAACTCCATTCTGGTTCATGTAGTCTGTAACAAAGCCAATTTTGTTAGCAAGGACACTAGACAGGTTCCCATTAAGAGAATAATGAGTTGTATGTAAAATTTGATGGCCCATAATGGTGGTTTTGTAAGTTTTTAATTGCTCTGCATTTTCTTAAAAAGCTGATAGTAGATAGAGGTCCTCGGCCAGATGCAGCTTGGACACGTAGTGGTTCTTGGTTAGTGCCTTAAGCCCTAGGCCACCTGGGAGACCCTGGTTTTGCAAGTTCAGCCTATGAGCTAGGTTTTGTTACATTACTGGTAATCATTTCCCACAGCCCCAAGTTTGCAGAGTGATTTCCAACATTCCAGTCATGAGCTGCCTGTCTAAAGCATTTTGTTGACTTTATGTCCTTTAAAGTTACATCAGTCATGTGGTAAATATAGTGGTGAGCAGGGACTGTTTAGAACAGTCATTCAAGGAAGTTCTGACTTGTGGGATTAAAGAGTTGGCTGATTGAAAACATTCAGTTCATGAGCCAGACTTTGGGAACTGAGAACATTTTTAAGAAGTAATTTATCCCACAGGTAAGCGGCTTGCTCAATTCTTAGAAAGTGAGTATTTTTCTTCTTATGGTGTTTTCTTAAAATTGTGTATTGTATTTTAGTACTTGGAGTATTTATACTGTCAGTGTCAGAAGGTGTAAGACCATTTTCCACTCTGATTGACAATAAAGTAATTTGAAATTATGAAAAATAAACGAGACAATGTAAATTCAGTAGTTTCTTGTAATACAAAGGTTGCAGTTCAGCAGCTGACCTGAATGTATGGTCGTTAAAAGTCTAATAAAGGTCGTAAGCAATACATAGATGGTAATAATACATGTTTGATGTTCTTATAGTCATGAGCACAGCCCTAATGCTGCCAGTATTGATTTTAAATCCCCCACAAAAGATTTATGTATTAATGGTACTGTGAAAATAGTTGAAGAAAAACTGCACCAAAAGTTTGGTATATGTTCCTCAGTTGTGGCACAGCAGTGTGCTTCTTGTCCACTAGATGTCCCCCTTCCTTCCGGAATCTAACAGAGGGACCGCTGGAGCCTTTGACTGAAATTTACTTGAATGACATTAAAAAGAAGAGCCACTGACCTGGAGCTGCCTGGAAGGCATCGTCGAAAAGTTTGTCTGTGGGGTCAGGAATGTACCGGAGAACCACACTTCCGTCTCTGCCTGGGTACCCATTCTGTAACAAAGGCCAGAGGGTTTTAGGGCTGTGGCACTAGGAAATAACAATACAAATAATTCAAAACAAAGACAAGGGTAATTTTCATTAAGTGCAATTCCAAGGATTTTCACTTACCAGTAAGCCATTTCTACTGTGACATGTTCCAATACTGCTGTTGAGGCTCTGCAAAATAATAATTTAAATTTGAGTTAATAACTCATGATGGCACCACAGCAAATGTGGAGAGGCAAATAGTGTTTCACAGATCCATAACACATTTGAAGACGCCACTATTATCCTAGAGCTGACATTAAGTGAAGAAACGTTTAAAATGGGCATTTTCCAGGCAATGCACAACACAAAGATGGCCTGCTGTGCTCATTTTCTGATTTAGGCACAACCTTTATTTTCGTCATCATTCAATTTGGCTGTCTTTGTTTCCAACCTCCCTCTTTTATTTATAGTTTGTTTGATGTGAGCGTAATTATTTTGTGATTTTTATTTCTGTCATTGTGATTTATTTTAAATCCTCTCAGGGGACAATAAGTTTCCTTTGAATAGTGATAGTAATGTTTTTTTTATGGTGCCCACGGAACCATAGCTGTCATCTCAGTACAAGCTGATGAGGATCGAAATGAACGTCCACCGAGCAGATTCATATTCATTCAGGCAAACTGACAAGCTTTGTTGTGTCTGTCAGACTCTCGAGTCAAAGGACTGTGAACGGTGTTAAACCATGGAAACTGAGTGAACAAAGAGAACAGAGCGACAGCTGTGGCAATGCAATTACTTTCAACAAGAAAAGGAAATTAAACAGTCTGAAAGAGCGACCATCAGTAAAAAAAATTCTTGACCCTTAGTGGGCCATGCCCCTACAGTGATATTACAAAAGCAGACTTATACTGAGCTTTTTATTGGATAAAGACGTTCGCCTGGTTGCCTGCAAAGGTAATCAAACTTGAAGGCTTGTATGGGCTAACCAGGCTGTCAGTGACCGGCAACAATCCCAGGTATAAGAGCCAGACCTACGCATGGCCTTCACTGAACCTGAGTTAGAAGAGTTCTCCTTGTTCAGCTTTCATCAATCAAAGGGCACCTGGGAGGAAACGTGGGAGAGGCGATGATGACGGGGATGAGTAGGCAGGGGTCAGGATGAGGAGAAGTAGTCCCAGTGGTGAAAATTAAACAGAATGAGGGCGACTGGGTCAGAAAGGTTCAGGCCAGGTTCGACTGGTCACGCAGGTCAAGAAAATTAGTTCAACTCTGCTTGATGTGTGGTCATCCAGATTCAGTTCAACTGTCAGTCTTGTGCTTCTGCTGGCTGAAGTGAAAGATGATGGCTTTCAACAAGCAAAAAAAACATGACTGCGTTTATTTCCATACTGACTCACGAGGTAATGATTTATGCAGAAGTCCCATTTCCCAAAACACGGTTAAAATAGCACAATTAAATTTTCAAACAGTTGACTGCATGTTGGTGAAATGTGCACTGCTGAAGCATGTGCTGTAATTTCACTTTTCTGGGAAATTTTACCCTGACTACAAAGCAGCTGGCAGGTTTGGTTAGTGTGATTGAATCTGGTTTGTGTGTCTATAGTAAAGGTACCTTGGCCTCATTACATATACCAGTTCAACATGACAATATCCTGGCTGCTATAGTTGAAACATAACCATAGCATTTTCTAATTTAGTGGTCCTTCTGTTAACATGTCACACATTGTATATACTCTATAGTGTATAAAATATATTTTATTTTGTGGGTCTTTCTCAGTCTGCACTATTACCTCGCACTATTTGTTGAAATATGTCTTAGATAGCACCTTTGAATTGAATCCACTGACTACAAATGGAAGCCCACTATTATGCCAGTCAGTGTAAATTGTAACAACACTTTGCACGGACAATTTTACAAAATATTATTATTTATTATGGTCACGGTTCACTAGGATAATTCTTCCGTAAAACTATGCCACCTTGTGGAAGGTGAACACATAGGCAGTGTTTTTTTTTCTGTTTTAAATGCCTGACCACAAGGCAGAGATGAGTCAGTCCTCCAAGTTTTTTCTGTGATATCAGCAGTGGTAGTGGAGAAACATTTTAGTTATTAATCTGTTTCTTATGTTTTAGTGCCAGGATGTCTAATTTTCTCAGCTTTTGCCAAAAGCTTCTCTGCCTCATGTAACATTTGTTGAGGCCAGAGAACCACAGGGAACAGACACATCCGATCTAAAACTGTATAAGATTCTATGTTAAACATGATTCAGCTCACCGTGGAGTGGAGCAGTGGGGTGTGGGAGGTGCTTGGGCTGCTGAAGAAGCCATGTTGTGGCACCAGGTACTCGTCTGCATCCACAGCATCCTCCATGTCCTCCCCGCTGATCAGGCTGCGGTAGAATTTAGTGTCTGTAGGACTCGGCAGGTTCATGCAGTCATCGCCCTGGAACAGAAAGAGAATTTAACTCTTCAGCTTTTTGGATCTCACAAGTTACTACAATTCATCATCAAATAAACTTCAGATTTAAGGAAGTAAACCAAACTTTGGGTAAAATTATACCTGAATGACAAGATAACGGGAAGGATCCCGCGCCATCTTTGAAAATTCGGCTATTAGCTCCCGGAAACGAGGTCGGCTGTCTGCATCAATCATCCAACCTGTATAGACACATCAGCAAGATAAGTTGACTTAATAAAGACTTAAGAAAACTTTAATGTTCTTTGTAAAGATACTACCAGGAAATTAACTGCAACAAGTAAAACAAAAACAAACACAACTGCTTGATTAAATACAGTATGTATAAAAAACAGAAACTTATGAAGTAGGGCTGAAATGAACAATTATTTTAGAATAGTTGCAGATTAATTTTCTTTCCTAAACACCTAATTTAATAACTGGCTAACTGTTGCAGCTCTAGAATATAGTACTGTAAATAAAGGATGTCTATGGGTTATGTATCCACACAAGTCCACACTGGTAAATGTACATTTAGCCATTTATGTACAGGAATTTTCATTTAACAATAATAAAAACTCTGCACTTTATCAAATACTTAATAAACCACTTTACAGATATTAAAAGCATATGCACACAATGTTCCATCATGCAAATGTTATGGTAGGGAAAAGAAGAAACATATTATATTATGTTCCACTTCCCACTGAGCTTACATTTCACCATGATCATGTAGACATCTATGGTACAGATTGGTGGTTGAGGCAGTCGCTCCCCTTTCTCCAGGACCCCAGCTATTTCACTGGCTGGAATCCCATCGTAGGGCTTGGTCCCAAATGTCATCAGCTCCCAAACTGTTACACCTACAGAAAGAGGGACAGTTGGTATATGTCAGTCTGATGAGTTGTCATTCACTTTGTTTTGCTCTCAATGACAGAGAAGAAATGAGAGTGACAGAATGTAAGCCTCTCAAATACCACACAGTATCAAAATAGCTATGTTGACACATTGGCTCTGCCTGCAGAAGTGGGAGTTAGCAGGATGCATCTCTGTGCTGGAGGAACTGAAGAAAGGAAAAGGAGGAAAGGAAGGCTGTCACTTCTGCCAGGGTCTGTTGATGCTTTTGCCATATTGAGCGGAAGGCATGATCAAACCCTCGGGAAAAGACGATTTGGAGGCTGGCCCACTCAAGAAAGCTGTGCTGTGCTTGGTTTCTGTGTGCGCCTGTGTAGGCATCTGCGCATATGTGTGTGCTCCTGGGCTGGAGGAACTGTTTATGTGGGTTGAGGCAAATGATCTCTTCTGATGTGATATTGTCCATCTGAGACTGCTGGTGTGTAGGTGTGCGCTACCTGTGTCCTAAAATCACAGATGCTGGCTCCTTTTTTAAAAAATGTTGACAAGTCTTATCAGATCCAAAAACAACCTCCCCTCTGAAGCCTCAAAACGACCGTCCTCTCTTTGCCTCACTCGCTGCTAAAACACTTTATTTAGCAATGAATAAATATTTCTCCTGTGGGACTGTCACCGATACTCAGGAGTACAGAGACCCAGCTGTTTTACATATCTGATGTTACACAAGGATTCAAGCTTAATCTGGGACACTGCAAGCAGGGTTCATGCTGGGCTGAAGGCAGAGCATGTAGTCACAACATAAAGAAAAAGACTTACCGTAACTCCACACATCACTCTGGTGTGTGTACGTCCTGTTTAGGATAGATTCAAGAGCCATCCATTTTATCGGTACCTGTGAAATTAATGTTGAATAAATTCAATTGTGTTGAAGCTTCCAAAAAGGCAATGTACATTTGCATTTAACACAGTACAAAAAGCTTTTAAAATGTTTGCAGTCCTGTGCTTCATCATTTTTTCTGGCAAGATTTTATATGTCTGTGTTAAAAAGTGTCTTAAAAACATCTTTAAAAAAACATCTGGTCAAATTTGGCTTCTTTAAAGTACTGTAGGATTTCAAACTCGTCATTCTGAGTTTGAAATCCATTATTGTTTTTACAATATTCATTATATAATGTAACAGTACTGTCACCTAGTGGTGCTGAATCGTAACAATCATTCATACAAAAATCCACAATCCAAATGTATTGTTACTGAAAATATTAACATTTAAGACTTATTTCAGTTTTAGAAGTGTAGACAGAGTTCTTTGAAGAGTTTGCAGTTTACAGGAGATGAGAAGCAGTGTGTGCTGTCATCACACAAAGTGCGTCACACAAAGCTTAAAAAATGATTTCTGGGATGGTTTCCTGGACAAGGATTAAGTCTAGTCCCACACTAAAGATGTTTTTTAATGGATGTCTGTACTCAGTTTTGTATTCGTCTAAGACAAGGCTTAATCCCTGTCTGGGAAACTGTCCTGTAATGTTTAATTATCACCATGTTTCGGAGTAGCAATGCATTTAACTAGAATGAATGAGGGAAATCTCAGCAGTTGCAGATGTCTGCGTCTGAGTCCAGCTTTGTCCAGATGAATTTCAAAGAACTGAACTTTTCCACATCTGTCCTTCTGGAGTGGACGGCAAAAAAGTATCTGGACTGAAACTGAAGATCGTATCACCTTATCACTCAAAATTATTATATTATCAGTTATGAAAATATAGTGAGGTACTAATATCAGACAAATAATATCAGAGAAAAATATCAGTAAATGCTTTATTACCTGGACTTTTGCTATATTAGTTATACTGAGTTAAGTTTTTTTTTTAATGCGTGATATTATACTATGGGGACCATTATTGGGTCCAACAGACCACATCAGTCACAAAAGGAAAAGCAAGTACTACACAGTTTTCTGAGAGAAGATTTGAGCTCTCATTTGTACAAAGAAACCGTGATAAGAGAAGGAACTTATCTGATCTGTCATTTCTCTTGGAGCTCAGTTCACTGACCAGACTATTTATATATCACATCACTCACATTAGATGAAATCTAGAGCAAAACTACACATGCAAAAATAAATTCATTCAGCTAAAAGAAAACATCTGTCTAGCCAGCACCCAATTTGAATGCACAAATATGGTGTTTCACGTTTAGGACTATTTGTGACTGTTATGTACAACAAAATTTTTTTTTATGTGAGGCACAACCTTTGTCTTAGTATCTTGGTACTAACCTTTCCACCATCTGCATGGTATTCTTTCTCATCTGCATTGAGGAGTTTGGCCAGACCAAAATCAGTGATCTTGACATGTTGAGGAGTCTTCACCAGAACGTTTCTGGCTGCCAAGTCACGGTGTACCAAGTGGCGCTCCTCCAGGTAGTTCATACCCTTTTGTCAAACAAAAGATGAAGAGCAGGTTATTACCTAAGTGCAGTGCTTTTTGAAGTAGCTGTCCAATATGTCAAAACATGGGAACTTTGCTGGGTCAGACATAATAAAAGATCTAAAAGCACAGAAATCTGTCATGATAGACCTGTCACATTCACCTAATGTCATTCAATGGTATATCTAAGGCTGAGTGGACTGTAGCTGTTGTAAAAACAAAAACAACAGAACTTGCACTGCAGAAATGCTCAGTTGCTTTTGTTTTTATCACTCGCCCTGGATTACTTAAAAAATCTACATAGACATAGTATAAACAGTATTGTTATTGATGGTAAACAGCATTGAAAAATTAAACTAATTTACATGTTTATGATATCAAATATTTACACACTGTAGGTTTGACAACAACAACAACAACAGCAGCCCCATCAAGGCGGGACCTATTGAACATAGCCTACCATGTAACTTGATGCCTTTACATGGCTTCTTGCTTCTTTCTTACCTTGGCTATCTGCACACACCAGTTGAGCAGGTGCTGGGAGCCGATATTGTCCTTGTTCTCTTTGACATAGTCCAGCAGGCAGCCGTAGGGCATCAGCTGGGTGACGAGCTGCACTGTGGAGGTCAGGCAGATGCCAAGCAGACGACACACGTGGGGGTGTTCCACACTGGCCATCACATAAGCCTCCTGTGGAGTGTATGTAGACAAACAAAAAAGGTTTTTGTCTTATTTTTTATTTTTATTTTTCGGTAAATGTTTATCTTTACCAAAAAAGGGCAGACAGGTGACACAACCAACAAAACACCCTCCATCTTTGGTGCATGGGATAAGAAAAAAGTGTAATTCATACCAATGGATCAAAGATGAAAAAGAACTTGTCTGTCTGGGTAAAACATTTCATAGCCTTTTCCATGATCCACTGAAACAATACTGGTAGAAGTGTCCACATTTATCCCAGAATCTAGCAGCTTCAGAAACACAATATTTGTGGAAATATCCAGTGTTTGGTGATAAGTTTCTTAGCAGCGGGTATATTCAGCCAACCATATTTTATATAACTCGGCTCAGAGTGGAAACTTTCAGTCGTCAAAACAGAAAAGTGACAGGAAAAAAAACCATGGGGATAATCCATACTGGCCACCAACAAAAGGCTTCCTACAAGGAGACGCACACAAACAGCACTTCAAACTGAGCTTTATTTAGTAGGTTTCCTGCAATGAGTGTATTAATTGTATCCCAAATATTTTCCACCTGGCTTTTACACTATCAGCATTACTCATTAAATAACCACTTCATTGCTGGGAGCTCTGTAATTCTGACAGTCTGAGAAAGAGGCATCAAAGCATTAAAAAAAAATCTTTCTCCTTTAAAAAGCAAGACTCTGCCCATAAGTCATGAAGGTCATGAAGACGTGCGTATCCACCACAGCATCCAGATTTACAGCGACTGAGCAACACGACCACAAAATCACAGGATCTGTGATGCACATTCAGCCGTTTGTCTAATGCATTTCAAACAGCCTGATTTCTCAGTATGGAGTCAGGACTGCATTCCTTTCCAGAACACCTCAGCCTTGGATTACACACCAACACCCACACACAGCCTTCCACTGAATTAATCCCATTTCCAACAGCCTATAAGAGGGTCACCATGTCAAAACAAGACACGCTCACCATTACAAGGGAAATAAGTGATCATTAGCTTCAAAACCATGCAGCTTTCAAAAAAGCTCCATGTGCTATAAATTACAGGATACATTAGCAAAATTGACATCTGGCAAGCAGTGACTGTCACTCACTTTGTCCAACAAATGAAACTCTATGCAGCTTAAAAAAAAAATATGTGTAGAGTTTATAACTTTTACATATTTCCACTGTCATTTCCCACCAGAAGCACAAACTTAACTGAAGTAGCTTGGGAAATAAGATTTTAAATGAATCGCTGTTTTAGTTCTGACTCAGTATTACAGTAAGCTTACGAGTCCAAAAAGTACCACATAAATCTGAGAACCTACGTCCAAGATTTCTTTGTTTGCTTTTGGTGATGTGGCCTCTCTCAAAACCTTGATGGCCACTGGGATCTTCACATCCTCTCCCTCTGGAACCCACAGGCCCTGTATGGACACAAGTTTGTTATTTCACAAGCTTTAATTATAACTGAATCATCAAGTGAACACAAGTGCATGCAAATGTTAGTACAAACGACATAATTATAAAGGTAGACATCCCTATAATGCACCCAAACACTTTGTATTCTATACTTGTAAGGTTCTTAAACCCAGGGGTGGAAAATAAAGTAGGTTTACTCAAGTACAGTCTAAGGGTACCTATCCTTCCATTTTATGCTCCTCTCATAATTCTCAAGTATTTCAGAGGGTTATATTACCCTTTTTACTGCACTATAGGTATGTGGCTACTGTATTTTACATACAAAACATATGGCCAGTTACAAAAAAGTCATAGATTAAACTAACCAACAGTAAATAAAATAACTAAATAAAATCTGCTCCAGCTAAACTCGCTAAAAGTGCTGCTTACACCTTAATGCATCAGTAAAAATAATCAAATAATATAACATTTTTATACTTTTAAAAATTATGTAATACAGGATCTTTACTTGTAATGGATTTTTATAGTGTGATAGTATAGTTGTTTGACTTAGCTATATAAGTCAATGCTTCTTTCATCACTGACTAAACCTAGCCGTAACCTTCACAGCTGAATATCAAACCCCAACCTTTACCGAACCATGACTTAAACCTAATTCTAACCCTGTAACCACGTCTTAACCCTTAAATAGCCCTTTGTAAAAAAAAATGCCCTTACTTCCCAAAGATGTCCTCACCCCCATGTATTTAAGAACACTGTGTTGACTTAACATTCTGTCTATGGAGATTCAGCCTAACTTTCATCTAAAACGTCCACCAGATTCAACCATCTATCCCTACAATGATACTGTGTGTAAAGACACACCCCCAAATTATGATTAATTAATTGAGTATATCAAGAGAAAATCTGAGTGAAACGTGTGTCTTTTAATTTAAAAGCGGACAACTGATATAGATGAGCGAAAACACTGTCGGGTGTTTCTGAATGTAGACTTGGCACATACTGTACAGCACTCCTGAGCTCCAGCTTCTGTAAAGCTCAGCACTGCAGGGGAATTTTCCGATAACAAGGTGTTTTGAGGCACAAACCCGAGGCATGTTATTACCTTATAAACTGTACCAAAAGCCCCTGATCCCAGCACTTTAATTTTCTTAAATTCAGGTTCTTTCAGGATCCGCAGCAGAGCCTGGTTTGGTGCCTCTCCACTTGGAGTCAGAGGTTCAACCAGCTGGAAAATAAGGACTGAATGTCTTATATAATGTCTCACAAACAGCACAAGTGATTGTTTCACAATGCACTCTACGCAAATCAATACTCAATTAAAGTCATACCAAAAAAAAAATCAAACACTGGAGAAGACAATAAGACAAGTGGAAATTGTACTCTCAGCATACAGCACACTGGCATCTCTGTAAATGAATCCTAACATCTCTGTCAACATGTTGATGTCTTCCTGCGAGCGTGGTGACTCAGTTCCCTCATCTTACCTCTCTCTCTTGGAGCAGTCTGCGCATGGTCCTCTTCCTCTTGATGTGGCGTCGGCGTAGCAACACAAAGACAGACAGGCCTGCAATAAGAACAGCCAGCAGCCCACCAACTACACCAGCTGCAATCATGGAAAGACCAGAAGGGCTGAAAGACAGGTGGGAGATGATTTAAGAAAGCAGGTAGAAAACTGATCACATTTGTGAATTTAATAAACAAGGGAGAGATTAGATCAGTGTTTCCTGTCAAATTAGTGTGTCCTTAAACATCAAGCGTATTTGTTACTGTATTTACTCACCTTTTAATCTGGCATCCTTCAAGACCAGGCCCAATGCACCTGTAAACAAATCAGTGCAAAGAACCTGATGTAACTATACTGTTACTGTTGCCAAACTTATTTGATTTCATGTGCATGCAAAAAAGGATGAGCAGCTCATTTCTGCCAATAAACACATCCAAGTTCTCTGAAATGTGTTATGAGTCTACAAGACTAAATGCATCAGTCACTGGGGTCCACTGGGGACAGTGATGTAGTCATGAATCACAAAAAAAAAAAAAAAAAAAAGAAAAAAACAGGACTTGTGGAAAGTTGCACGAGGCAGTTACAAAAGTTGCACAGGACAGTTACAAAGTCAGTTTACACACTGTTGCTTGCAGTGGTTAAAAAGGACACCATGATATCCCTGAACCACTTCCTTCCACAACCATCAACGATCACTGTTGATAGTCCATCAACATGGACATAAAAGGTCTGCTTCCATTCCTGTCAAAGTTATTATTGTTCTGTTCTATAATGGAGGGCAGATGTCTATCCATTCAACACCGAAAGGAATGGAAACCAACGGGAGCATCGAAAGTGCAAAAAAAAAAAAAAAAAATCTGAAATCTTAAAAAATCATAGCATGCTTTGGAAAAAGGGGGCAGAAATAATTTGATTTGCTGTAAATGGAAATGGTCCTTTAATCTCAGTCTACAACACTTCTCCTAAATTTCTACATTTGGTTTAGCCAAAATTGGCTCATGTTTAAACTGGCCTCTCTCCAGTCTGTGCCAGCAGAACCAAAGTTGCCATGTATTAACTCTTGTGCCCCCTCAGGCATTTTTGTACATTTTTCTCAACTTTTCTCAACTCAATAGCTTGTGGCATGAATTTTTGCATGAGTTTACTCAAGCACCTCTTCAAAGACACATGAAACACATCCCTCAAAAGATGCCCTTTTTTCATCCCTGAAATGATCAGTGCGTGCTTACAGATTCACACACACACACACACACACACACACACACACACACAAAAAAAATACTCTTGGTACCCTGGTAGGCACATGGCTCCATAATATGACTGGCAAAAATAAAAGAATTTCATGCATCAGCCTACAATGGGAAAAGGTTGAATCTGGTGGAATACAGTAAAAATGTCAAATATCACTACTTACAAAATGAAATGCTGACATTACAGAATGCATGGTTTTATATTGTGATGGCAGTGAGATTAAAAAATGCGGTTTTAATGGAAGTCAATGAGGCATTTCTGGCCACGAAGATGTGGATGATTTTGTTGCTAAAGGGTTAACCCTTTAAATGCAAGTTTAATTATTTGAAATATTTCATTATTTATTACAAAAAGGTTTTTTTTGTTAGTTTTTTTGGGTAGTAAATTTGACGAGGGTACAAGGGTTAATGTACTGCATGAACATCACCAGAGATGAATGTTTGAAACACAGTGAAATGCAGCGCCAGTTCTCAGGTCAGCGGAACAATGCTGTTACCCTTGAGTGCAGTTTTTGTGGCATAGCTGGCACACTTTCATCTCATCTGCGTATTTCCACACTAGCGTGTCATCCTCCCCTGGCACGCCTTGGGGACAGCGAGACACACAGAACAGTCCATCTTGGAAGTTGGCACACTTAGTGCAGTTTCCAGAACCCTGGAAGTAAAAAACAAAAAAGACTCATGATGTTTACAACCCTCCTGAGAGGGGTAGTAAATATTATGTAAGCTGCGCTGTCTCATAGTAGTAATTTCTCAAAGAAAGTTGCATTCATCTTCCTCATAAAGATGTAAATGTTAAGGCAATGAAAACCACCCACTTATTTTAGGTGCTTCAGTACATCCAGTACAACTCAGTCTTCTGACACACTTATTGCAATCAAATGCTGTAATATAATACTTTCACTATAACTTCCTCTTTATCTGCACGTCTAGTTCTATATTTGATGCCTTTCATTTTCTAGAATAGCTTTCAACGGCCCCCAAAAAAAGGGGTCTGAACTTGATGTTTTCAATGGAAGACGGGATTATGAGGATATAAAAGAAAGCTGTTAGCCAACTAAATCACACAACACCACCCATTATTCAAAACTCAACGTGTCTTGTGGCTACATTGCATTATGGTCTATTAAGGCTGCTGTTGATGGAGAAATTGGTTGAGCTAACACTTCTGAAATGGATTTCATGCTGCGTAATTGTTCATTTGTGTTGCTCTTTGATTCTGAGTGTCTGACGCAAAAAACATGACATTTATTGTTGACATTCAGAGCAGTTTTAAGACGTCTGGATGGTTAGTTTTTTATGGATGCTTGTAATAATAGTTTAGTTGCTGGTGACACATACAGGCGCGCGGCAGGTTGCAGTCCCATTCATGTGCTGACACTCGGGGTGACACTCCATGCAGGTTTTATTCACGACTGTCTCCCTTGGCTCCCTGCAAAAACAATAACAAAGCTGACAGACTCTCACCGTTGGTGCGCCTCATTTCAAACAGTTACATGTGAAGTGAAATTCTTGATCCCTTTTTTGAGGGCAGAAGTTAAATTGTAAGCATGCCGAGATTCAATGTTTGACAGAGATCAGCAAAGATAAACAGATGTGAGTGAATGTGCCATTTCAGCTACAATGTTTGTCTTATAGCTACTGGAGGTTTAACTTCAAAATACCTTGGATCATATTTGGTCTTAGCATCGCTTTCAATAACAAATCCCCAAACTCGTCTAATGTCATAGTCTGGAAATGCTCATGGTATGAAAATAGACTTTGAAGGAGTTAACAGTGGAGCACACAGATCCGATGTTCAGACTATTTGTTTGTCTAAAATAAGGAACACTGCGTTTCAGAGCTTAAAAAGGCAGTAAAACCCAGATTCCTCCTTTACCCCTCAAGGATGTTGCAGGAGTCAACACAGCTCCCATGACGGCTGTAGTCACGGCAGGCAAAACACATGTCCGGGCCCGGACCCCAGCAGCCGTCTGTGGTACACTTCCTGTCACAAGTGCTGTTCCTCAGAACTGAAAACAATACAGCATATAACCTCAAGAAAAGATCTTTCCCACATAATTATCTAATTTCACAATTAAACTTGGTTAATCAAATCTGGCTTGTGCATTGCATAGTCAGATGTTGCACAACAACAAAATCTGACTGAATTCGGTGTGGGAGACAAAATTCTATGTACCACAGCTAGCCACATCAGCATTTTCCTCTACAACGGCACTTTGGCTCCCTGATTTGAAGAGCGCCACCCAGTGGCTTTTATTGGTATAGCACAGGTTCTGGTTCTTAATGATGACCACGTCTCCATCGCTGATTTCTTTGAGGGAGCGAAGGCCCAGGTAGCTGATACCGAGCTGAGTCATAACCACACTGCGGCTACCACTGCCAAAGGGAAAAAGGTGGAACAGGAAGAGAAGAAAAAAGGAAAGGATTTTATGGCAGCCTTGAACAATAGACAGTTCTTGAAAAACAAACTAACAGCTTGGTGATCCAGCGCTTGTGAATCTATGGGGGGGTGGTCTTTACAGGGAACATACCGTTTTGTTCGTCCTCGGATGATCTCCAGATTTTCAAAAGGACTGAGTGAGCTCATGCTCTCTGGCCATGTTTGAATCCACAAGTATCCTGAAGCAACAAATGGTTTGTTAATTGTGAAACTCTTTAGTGTGCATTTAGTGTGTCATGCATTACTCAAGTCTTGCGCAGTCTTACCAGTAATTTCCTTAACTGTCTTAAACACATCAAGCTGGGCAGGATCCATCTTTGGTGTTTTGGTATATGTATCCCTAAGAAATAAGGAAATACATGTTATTAATTACTGGTAAAGTGCCCAGTAATCTACTGCAGTTGATGTAGACAGACATGAAGTCTGCAGCGCTGTTAATGTACTTGACTTACCCATAAATCGATGTGTGGATGACAGCAATGTTACCATTGATCTTCGTGCAGTTTTTGAAGGAGTCAATGTTGGTGGCATTGATAGACAGGGTGTGAGTCAGGTCTCCTGATCCAAGTCCATTACACGCTGCAAACCATTAACAAAACAAATTCCAGTACAGAAACTATTTCAAATCTCTTGATATTATTCTAATTTTGGGATTAATCTGAACCAAAGCGAGCAGGAAATTTTCGAGGAGGCAAAATGTGTCAGAAGTAGTATTCAGAACCTTTACTTAAGTAAGAGAAGCAATTCCACAATGTAAAATATGGTAAAAATTATTAAGAGCAAAATGTGCTTAAATCATCCAGCTACTAACTGTCTTCCTTCCACAGCTTTCCCCTCTACCTGTTCACTAGTACTCTTACTGGCCTGACCTACTTTGACCTATTTATTCAGGTTCTTCCCATTTCTCCCAGCCATCTGTCTCCTCTCTAAACCTTGCCCAGTGCTTTCACTTCCCCATCTTCTCATTCACACAATGACACTGGATTAAACACTTCATTCTTTAATCATTACTTGTGTATACTCTTTGATTATGCTAACATATCTGTAAAACAATTATTAACATAGTCAACTCTTCATATTACTTTTGAGCCATTAATCATACATTTACACATCTTACTTCTGGCTCATTAAATCATCTTTCTATTAAACCTCCAGCTGCCAAAACCTGGTCTCAAGAGACCTATAAGGCCTCCTGAATCAGGTACCTATGTTCGTTTTGCTGGTCTCTTTGACAACACTCACTACGCCTTCAGCATGTTCCCTTCAAGTGGTTAATTTTTTATATACTATAAAGTCGGCTTATAAGCGATAAGTTGACATGAAAATAGCATTAGCATTCATTTTGTAGATGGTCAAGATGGACCTATTTTTAACAATTTTACATATTATTTGATAGTTTATCAATAACAATAAATGATGTTTTTTTTCAAGATGATTATGTGATGTGTGCTGCAACTACCTGTAAACCATAATAATGACCATAGATGATTCAAGTAAATGTACTGTAAACTGTGCTGTGCGTATGAGTCAGAAATAGTCCCCATGGTTCACAGAGAGACAGCTTAACCCCCTACCTTTTGGACACAGTCCATCACATTTGGCACACTTCCTGATTCCTCCCTCATCCACCTCGTATGTATTACCACTGCACGTCCGCACACAGGCTCCATGATCGGTCACAACATAGTTATCTGGAATTATTACAAGAGACAGGCAATCAAATCACATCTAAATGTACCTTTCAGCCATAATAACTTGTATGAGTTATACCACCAGTATCACTATAAGTACATAATAATGCTAGTATGTAATGCAATGTAGGCCATAAGGTATTGACTGAGTTATACTGGGACAGGCTTGTGTAAGTTAAACTGAGAAAGAACAGTTCTAGCATTAACACGCCCTGAAACTCAATCATTTTCTTTCCTTGTTTATACAGTTTATAATTAAACTGTAAGTGTGCACTGTAACCACTGAATGTCTAACAACCCCGAAGGACAACCTGGGCACTTGTTCAGCAATGTGAAAAAGCTTATAATCATGTGTGATGTGCTTCATATTGGCCAGTGAGGCCTACTAGTTTTATTTTATTTATCTTGACTGTCAAGGCAGCAGCTACAGCGAAAGCTTTTGAGTATGGTATAAATATGTCAGTGTCTAAGAGGACTAAAACTTTGGTAGCGATCTTGGCTAAAAATGCCAAAGGTTTGTCGGTTCTTACGTGGGCAGCTTTTGACACAGGTGGCCCCGAAGTTGTACTTTCCATGTGGGTTGGGTACAAGCTGATGCAGGTTGGGGTCGTAACGCATGAGGCCTGGGCAGGAGTCCTTACACACCCCGTCATCCTGGAAGTCCCGGCAGGCCTGCAGCACAAACAACAGTCATCCAGTACACAGGGACCAAAACAGAGCCCCACACTAATGATAACACTGCATTCCTCTATCACAGCTTTGGCTTAATCCTCAGAGCTGCAGAGAGAGAGGGAGAGCAGACGCTGATAGTCGAGGCACTGCCAAATGAAAGATTTCATCAGCAGTTATATGTCTCAATAATAATGCTTCTGATCATAAAAACAGACGCTGCTGAGTGAGGGCTTTGCTTTGATGGAGGCTTCTCACCCAAATTTAATGCAGAAGTATGAAACATTCAGTTTATTTTGTTGTTCAAGCTTTTATGATCGATCGATCAATCACCAGTGATCGTGTACTTGTTATCATATCATTACTCCCGTCCTGCATCTCTTACCAAACAGTCGGTGGGCCGAGGTCCTGTGCAGCCCGCAGCACAGTGCTCATTACAACAGTCGCTTGGTGAAGGTCCTTTGCATCTCTTAGAGCACTGCTGTGCACAGTTCAGCTTTGTAACTGGAGATAAGAACAGGACACGGCAGTTTCTTTTTTATTTTGAGGCCTTGTATAAAGTTGCAAATCAAAACATTTTGCGTGTTGAAATTATGGAAGAGACAATGAAGAATATTTGCAAAGCTGTTTTCACTTGCCGTTGGTGTGCAGTAAAATGTTAATAACTGATCAGGTAATATGAATGCAAAGAGAGAACCATTGGTATAGAAACTGTGCCTAGTGTCTCTACACAAATTTACTTTTGAATATACTGTACATTAACAATGTCGAATTAATTTTTTAATATGGATTTTCAGTTTAAATAAAGCATATGTCATTGAGTTATTGTTTTTAATTATTTTGTGGTAATAATTAAACACAGATCAGAGCTTACAAGTCTGACAATTCTGAGGACCAGGTGCCCAGCATGAGCCATTGAAGCAGCTTGAGTCACACTTAGCACCTGTAAATAAGAAGACAACAAAGTAAACAAATTGTTTACACAAAGAAATGCACAGTGAATTACGTGTGCAGTTTTTGCCTTTTTCTGTCACTTACAAAGTGGATTGTTGGTCGCCACTGGGAGCTCCATGCTGGGTTTGCTCTCAGTGTTCACAATATCATACCACTGTATTGTCTCAACATTGCACAGCTGGTTGGTCCCAAACTTTACACCTCCTTTAAGAATTTCTGCGAAAGAATATGAATTTTATGAAATTTCACACTAAATTTTACAACGTGATAATATATAAAGATTTACTACTTCATTATAATATTGAGATTTTGTGAAAAAAAAATCTGTGATAGCAAACTTGACAATGGAGAGTTGGACTGACCTGTCAGGCTGGTCAGAAGAAGCTCTTTGGTTCCCTGACCTGTTGCTTTGTCATAATTGGCAAGAACAGAAAGGGCAAACGCTCCCTCATAGAGGGAATGACCTCGAATGATGCGCAGGTTCTCCAGAGGAATAATGGAAGCTGTGTTGAGGGCAATCAGGACATAGCCCCCCACTTCTTCAATTGACTGTGGAAGAAAAAATTACGAAAACTGGTAATCCATATAAATTCATGTAAATTTCTACATTACTAAATAATGCACTGCCTTCTTTTGACTGTTGTCTTTTTAGAGGAACATTATAATTACACATTGTCACTTTTAAATCAAAACACAGATGTTTTTTTTAAAACTATGAGCAGGAGTTTCGAGATGTAGTTTTTTTCACCCCTAACTGTTTGCCGGTCCTCCTCTCAGCCTGCATATGGCTCCAATAACCTCCACCAATTAAAGGGTTAGGGCAGTATGTGTGTAGCCTGACAGGTAAAACTCAGGACCAAAAAAAAAAAACAGGTTTTATGACAGATTGACAGCAAAAATAAGATTTTAAAAAATAAAATCTACAGTGGAAATGAC
Organism: Toxotes lorentzi; assembly: GCA_037833715.1. NCBI lineage: Eukaryota > Metazoa > Chordata > Actinopteri > Toxotidae > Toxotes > Toxotes lorentzi. The sequence continues at coordinate 14,990,500 of JBBMJY010000006.1, forward strand.
ATCTTTGGAACAACTGCACGATATTTGCTGACTGCATGTTTTTTTCTGTTTGAGTGTGCAGCCTCGCATGTGAGTGCGTGTGGTCCCTCATCACATCTGCCCAGTGTTCACAACCTTGTCGTTACAGCTGGAGTTGCAACCAGAGGGTTACAAACACGATGAATCATCTGTCACTACGCACTCAATCTCCATTGATTTTAATTATCTGAACTGCAGCCGATAAGAGCAGTGAAGAGCCTGCCAAGATCCAGGACAGAGATTCTCTGGCAAACTGGGTTCAGACCACCAAAGAGACCTCTAAAAACCAGATAATAGGACAGTTCTCCCATCTGTTCTGTGTACCTTTAGCCTCCGCTGTTAACAGAGTGCAGTCCTTACCCTGAGGAAGGACAGGTCACGGTGCTCCTCCATGTAAGTGACCTCTAGATTCTCCAGGACCACAGTGCAGTTGCTGTAGGTCTTCACCATGTTCAGGTAGTGGTCTTCTTTGGAACCCAGAAGGTTTAAACGATTGGTGATGCCTTGGCATACTGTAGGGACAGACAAAAGTGGAAAACAATTTTTTGTCATTTGTCATTTTTTGTCATTTGTTTTATTTGAATGTTACTTGAAACACATGATGCACAGTGCCTGTAACTCATGTGGAATAGCAGTGCAGTGTCACAAAAGCATTTATCCAAAGGTCCACAGTGCTATCTGTCAGAAACAGCCACTGCTTATGCAACACATTGGCTAAATTTATGACTTTCTGTCTGTGTGTGTGTCTTTGTTTGTGAATTTGGTCTGTGCAGTCATAACTTGGCCAGCTTTCATGTGAAAATAAGCGATCTGGGTTGCATCTACAATAGGAATCAAATCTCAGCGACAAAGCGAGTTCTGGCTCATGTGTCAGTGGGAGCTGGCTGTATTTATACTGGCAAAGGCCTGAATCTTTCCACTGCTATGCAGGCTAGTTAAAACAACAACTGTGACCAGCGTCTCCAGGCCCATCGTGTCATTTCGGAGAAAAGACTTTGTGTGCCACAGATCCAGGAGATTTGTGGGTGTGTTTCTTGAGGGGAACATTAGACCTATAAATCTCGTAATTAATAACAGTCTTAATAACTTCACCCTTGTTTAAGCATATCTGATTTCAGGGTAAGTTCTTGGTATGACTAAATAACAACTTATGGCCTAAATCAAGCGCCGATCCATGCACTTTCTCCAGTTTACAGTTCCAATAACAACAAAGGTATTGATAGAGAGATTCACAGGACTATGATTATGGGCTGATAATGTAGCTCATTTGGCATTAAGCTGGCGTAATGCAACAAAATGTCTGGATAAGGAAAGCAGTATTACTGATGCAACAGACACAAGAGGCTCTTTCTTAATGAATGCTGCTTTCTAAAGACGACTGTCAGATCGTCTTCCTGTGTTCAGTCATCCCGAGCTGGTCAGACAGGTTCTGACTGGCACTGAGGAAACAATCAGCTGTGTTTAACACTGTGACACCCCTCTAACACACACACACACACATAGCCATACATATACACAAACAATGTGCATGCTCTCGTGTTAAGCATATATCGGATTTCTCTCTTTTAAGTCTTAATTTATGGGTTAACTTGAGCAATAGGTTCAGAAAAACAAAGAATTCATCCTACTGTTGATTGCTGTAGAAATTATGGTTCTGGTGTAATGTCTCTTGGGTCACATTCCATAACGTGTCTGCTCTTGACTGCAAAGAAAGCCGAAACACGCGTTCCAAATTCTGAGACACACCTCACGATGCCGTAATGTACATCACAGTCTATTTAACTACGCTGAGGCATTTCTGATTCTCCAAACTGAAGAAAAAAGAGACATAAATTACAGTAAAACTAGTATCAGAAGCCAATATTGTGTACTTTGCCTCCTCTATTGTCCATTACTCATGTTGTTTTGTTGTGGGGGCACCGAATCAGTGAGAATTAGGCACAAACAGCTGTCTCCCGCCCTCCCTCTTCTTCCTCCTCATTAGTTTGTCCCAGAGGGATCTCCCTAATATGAACCCTGTAGTCCAGGAGCCTAACGCCTAGGCAACAGAGGCAGGCTAGCAAAGGCAAGCTGACCGTTTTAATTAGAGGAGCCATGTGAGATGTAATTAGCCCCTTAATTATTCCTCAGACTGAGAAACCAAACTTTAATAAACAAAAAGGTTGTCATGACTGTGCAGCTGTGAATATTAATCAATCTGATTTGGACATCCCAAATGACAGTTTGCTAACAGGGATGCTAATTATGGTTAAATGCTTTGTTGTTATGCCACGTACAGTACATCTATGCACATCTCCCAGATGCATGCGTACAGCCTGTTTCCTGTCTGAGTGTTTGATTCTGTTAATATTTATTATGATCAGTAAAGGCTGCATGAGGCAGGAAGTTTCAACAAACTTCCTCCAACTGAACTTCATACCCGTGTAGCATACAAGAAAGAAAAAAAAAAAAAAAACAGTTGATTGCTCAAGCAAGCCGCAGTGTAGCCTCAGTAAATATTCTCCTTGTCCAGTTGTTGATTTCATAACTCTGCTGCAGGTGGTAAATGACCTGATATTATATGACCATAAACTGACTTCCTCATTAGGCTGCAACATATGAGAAAGAAACGAGGTCAGGCTATATCAACACAGAAGTTATAACTAAAAGATTTCTTCACAATTCCACCTAGATTATCATTTTATTCTAACATCACACCCTTCTACGAGTGAAAATGACTCTCATATATCCGTTTGATGTGTCCTAAAAGGTTGCGCAACTTGCAAACTACTTTTCTGCTAGTGGAGACTTACAGCAGGTGAGTAATCAGAAATTACTGGGACCCCTGTTTTTCCATTGCACCAGGTTCACATTTGACTCATCAAACATATGAGGACAGTTTACAGTCTGCTGGGTGGAGTTTGCAGAGACGTAACTGATACTGTGACAAAGACTAATTACCGATTTCTTCACTTCCTCCAGCTGTATTGTCGTCACAAAATGTCCAGAAGATAACTCTGGGAGCAAGGAGTGGCAGGCCTGCTATATCTCTGCCTCAGCGCTCTATGCATGTGTGTGCTGGCATGTGTGCAAACGTGCAACACGGAATAGTATAAAATGCTGTGCTGATCAGCACCCAGTCAGAACTAGACAAAAGACTTGATAAACCTGATCATTAGTCATCTAAGCTTGTTGCTATGTGCGGTCGCATATCACTCTTCTGATGTTTACTTGGGGACTAGTGTTGGAAGTCAAGGGTGTGTGGGTAGATATTTGTTTCTCGAGGCTATAGGATCTGCGTGGCTACAGAAAAAGAAACTGTCTAAGCTTATTATGTGAGATAATAAGCTTATTGTTCAGGTCCAAAAGATGCGTTTACCGAACAAGAGAACATAGCGCATAATACAAGATGCATTTCTTTTTAACTTTCAAAGAAATACCACACTTATGTTGAGAATTCACATGCTACTGTTACACAAAAGGTAGGTCAATAATATCACCATATAATGTAATCTCAGTAGAACAGTAGAACATTACAAACTACAGCCTAACAAAGTTCAAGCACACCGTCTCTCTGACGGCTTCACTTGACAAAATTTGAATTTATAAGCTTTCCAGAAGTACCATTTATAAAGGGCCTTTGCATTGAACTGCATATATGTAGGCACTTATATTATTATGTCCATCTCCTCTACCATGTAAATCTACCTTTTCTTTGAACTTTGAAGCAGAGAAATTTATTTGATAGAGAAACAGGGAACGAGTGAAGCAGAGTATAAAACCAAAGTCACAGCAGACAAGAATTACAGTAAACATGTGAGACACATTAACTAAACATGGTAAGATCAAATATCCAGTAATTAGTACCAAAACCAACCAAAGCAAAAAAAAAAGTCAAAGTCTGTCATAAATTCACATTTTGAGATCTTATTTACATATTTGGTTGAAACATTGTATTTTTGCCATGAGAGGGAAAAAGTGAATATCCACAAATGCAAACCAAACTTTCTGAGGACACGACAATAGCTTCTCAGACCCATCTAATGGTTTCCTTTGGTACTCTGAGCCATCTACTTTACATTTAAATCATGGTGCTTTATACCTTTCTACAGACAACAGAAATGGCCCTGCCGCGTTCGCTTCCTCTCATTCACTACCTGCAATTCAATTACGCTGTGTCCAGAGTCTGATAATTACATCATCTGAAAACTTATACATAATTAAAGGGAAGTAACAACGCTAACTGACATGACTTGTTTATTTCTCTCTCCAACTCAACAGCATTATGGCAAAGTCTCTTATGTAACTCAATCTGCAGTGTTCCTCTGCTGATAACAAATCGATGCCAAGATTAATTCCCTTATTTAGAGGTAAATTATGGTTAACCCTCTCATATGTCTCTGCAGATAGTAAGAAGATGCAGATAAGACGGGAAAAAAAAAAAACACACCATCAGCTTTTATTGGCCTCAGCTTAGAGCAGGGGGGCTCCATGGGGTTGCACTTGCTCAAATTTCTAAACCTCCAGATTCCAGGGAATCATAAATTTCCCAGATCCCACCATCAGTGAGCCACTTCCCCAATTCTTTCTGTGCAATCAGTTCACGCTTCCTATTCTCGTACTTCGTGACTGGCTGAGATTCCGGAGGAGATGGGGGATCAAATGTCATAAAAAGACAAAACCAGCACTACAAGTCGTCGTGTGTGCATTCTGTGGTGGTGTACTATATTCGAATAAACATACTTTGTAGTTCAGACTTAAAAATTCCTGATATCCTGCTCTCTTCCTTTGCGTGGGAGATCCATCAATTCCTTAGAGAAAACATCTTGTGGCCCCAGTAAAGAAAAAAGAGGCCAGAGGATACCCCCCCTCACTTTCCCTCCCCAGTGAATGCAACAACACAAGCCCTGTGACATCTCAGGAAGTTGATCTTTGTACAGGGTCGGTTTCATACGGCTACCCTGTGATGCTGAACCAGATGGTAGCTGATTGTCGTCTCCAGGGGAGGAGGACAAGAGAATGATCTAAATCCAGCATAAAGTACAAGAGAACGAGAACTGATGGAAAGGAAGTGAGAGAAAATGAGAAGAAAAGAGGAGAGTGAAGAGTGGCTTGTGGTTTAACTAACAGAGGTGGTGGATGTAGCGGCCGGCTGTGGGGTCAAATTGTGGAGAGGGGGTGTAAAGCCTCACACTTGATGTATGAACATGGCTGACCTTTCCCTGAAGGCTAACAAAGGGGACAAACCTTGAAGCATCCAGCTGTACAACATAGGCAAATGAAGCGTCCCATTGAATATGTCACAGTTCAACCCCCGTGACTACACAGGCTGGGCCCTGCGTTAAGTTTGAGCACAGTCAGTGAAGTTTAGTCTGGTAAAAGCTCAGAAAAGTGACCAAATAAAGACCAAAAAGGCTCATGTTTACTCTCCGCTCCCAAAGAGTGCTCTCTACCAGTCAGTGAGACACTCCAGATACCTGTGGCTGGGTCCATCATAATGTTTACTCTCCACCTCAGTGTGAGGAAACCGTAGATTTAGGTTCTGCACAAACACAGGAATACAGTATGTATACTCACACTCTTGCATACTGTGATCAGCATTTCTAAGATCTTAAGGCATATAAATTAGTCCACAATACTGTCACATCTAAAAACCCGAACCAGCTCAGACTTTTGGAGCAATTTAATTCTTCAATTCTTGGATTTAAATTAATGTAGAGCATGTAGATACTACTGATTTACATATGGTTAAAGTGTCAGTTCACCAAAATATAAAAAAAACTAATTTTTAAAAAAAAATTTACTCATTTTTAAATTCCTAAAGGATGTCTTACCATTTTGCTAATTTTGTGTTTGAGATATTTGCCAAGGTTTCTGTTGTCACCACAATACAAGGTGAACAGATGTTCATAGAAAAAAAAACACCTTCTCTAACTGGAAACACTGCCTCTTTTACTACTTGGATGATTCACAGACCTCATAGTCAACAGTTTTCTCTGGGAGTTCTTCAGCAGAAAACAGTTCCAGTGAAACCTGTTCACACTGGGATCTGTAGATTATCCAGAGTAATGGAAACTGTTTCTGGAAAAAAAGAAAGTTGCTGGTAAAGTAATGAATTCCACAACTCTGGATTTCTCTTAATTTCTAGAGAGCTTTAAAGCATCTTTCAGCTCATTTTTTTGGTTTTCCAACCCACAACTTAACCGTAATAGTTGTTTCTTACAGGTCATCAGTGCTTTCTCCAGCTGCAAGTAGCAGCTGCTTTCAGCAAAGAGGCTGCCCCTGCCCAGCATCAAATGATAGACAGTAAAAGTCTGCAGCCATCTGGTTAACATAGTGAAGCATTTAGCTGCTATAGAATCAGATACTTCCCTTGGAAGGTGAAAGGAAACCAAAACAGAGAGTGGACATTGGAGCTGCATTTGACAGGTCGACAAATAAATGCTAATATTGTTCCATGTCAGCTGTATGTGTAAATAAACAACAGGCTAAAAGGCTGAACTGTTTTCTGTAACAACTTTTTAAGGTGATAATGCACTCATTGAGCCTTTATTAAGAACACCTGCACACCTGCTTAATGCCTGTAATTACACAGTCAACCAATCATGTGGCAGCAGCACAAGTTGCAGATACAGGTCAGGAGCTTCAGAATGAGGGAAAAAGTTACTTTGACCATGGCAAGATTTTTAGTGCCAGACTGGCTGGTCTGAGTATTTCTGAAACTGCTGATCTCCTGAGATGGGATTCATGCACAATTTTACGTCTTTACAAATCTGCAGACACTATGTGATGCAATGATGTCAACATGGGCCAGAATATCATATGAATGTTTCCAGCGTCTTGTGGAATCCATGCCACAAGGAATTGAGCTTATTTAGAGTGCAAAGGCAGGGCCTGCCCGCATCAGCATTTTGGTCTATAGGTCAGTGATGTGTTTACTGTTTGTTGCACTGCTTTCAGGCAGCCCATTCACATCCAATGCACTGGTGTGGAGACCAAAACTCAGAGAGAACCAACTCTTTAATCAAGTGTCAAGTTTAATAAATATACATTTATTATACAGTTGCTAGCTTACAAAAGCATGTTTTATTGCATTCATACTGCTTCTTTGTTTAAGCTACTGCTGTGAATAATCAACATACTAAACATTTATCTCAATAGTCGATGTATTCTTTGCCCAATAGTGGTATCTGTGACAGAGGAGAGAAATAAAGCATCAATGGTAGACGATGCATTGAAAAAGGCATAAATTACTACACACCAAGTTGATTTATTGGAGTTAGTTAAACACAGCTGCACTCCTATTACTCTCCAGCTGTGACCAACATATGAGGGGCCTAACATGATGGCTCAAATAATCAAGCAATACACATCATTAGTTAGAATCAGTTCTCCCACGTACCCTGTTGGAAAGTCCATTAAAGCTCTGTAGGGGCACCAAACAGTCCAACTCCTGTTACCCAAAACTCACACAATGTCCGTTAGCCTGAGCCCCATTTAAATTCCAATAATGCACCCACCATTCTCCTGAAATGTTCCAACATTCAACCCACTTCCTCTTTGACGTCCAGACATTCTCCCCATTGAAGCTCATTCGAGCCAAGACAACCCCCCCCCCACACACCTCCTGTTAAAACCATACTCCTCTTCAATCCCACAGGAAGCCCGAAAGGAAGACTGGGAGAGGGAGTGGGCGGTGTGCACGCTGATGCTAACTCAATGCTCAATGTCTGCCCCCCACCCCTCCACCAATGGCCACTGAGCCATGCCTGGAAAAGAAGAGCAGAGGAAGAGAGGCAAAGAAGGACAGAGAAAGAAAAACAACAACCACAAGCGAAGAAACCCCCACATTTCACACATCATTCCAGCAGGAGAGAGCAGCTGTGATTCGGGAATCCCCTGTTGGTTTAAGCATTCCCAGTGTAGAGCAGCAGGCCCAGGTTGGAGCACATCAACAAAGAGGACAGATAACTCTCACTCACTGGACTCCTCAGTTCATCTAAACAAAGGAGATAGACACTCTTTGAAGCAACCTTTCTGCTTAAGGGTTTCTTATTTTTAGCCCTATTGCTGACAGGCTCATTTCTGTGTAGGTCTAACCGCTGTTTCGCAGTGTTGTCTGCCAACAACTCTGTTACTGCCTTAGTCATGTCTCTAGCAACTCTGCCCCACTGAGGTCTTCTGAGAGAGATCCCATAAAAGGAATATTCTACAAAAGCCCCTGGGTTTGAGTTAGTAAGCTTTACTCCGTTGCTCAGCCTTTACTCACCATTTCAGCCTCTGCTTTACACATCAGCAGGCCCCTAAATCCACTGATGAGTAGTTTCTTCCTCATACACATTGGCAAAGACCAAAAGTCAGGGACAAACAGAGCTCAGGGAGTTAGTTTGTATAGCCAACAAGCTCTCATAAGTTTCAACGCTGTGATGGGGGATTTTGTTACATGTTGTGTTGTCCTCACCAAAAGCGTGACCAATTTAATTTGCACAGGAAAGCTCAGAAGAATTCAGTTACATCTTCCTGATGACACACCAAACTGAAATGCTTGAAATGCAACAGGGTGCCACTGCCAAGCACTTGGGGCCCCGGAGTGCTCGGTTATAATCTTCAGAGTATTTTCAGAACTATTCCATCTCCACCATAGCAGTGTGAACAGCAAGGACTGACAGAAAATGGTGCTAGTTTTTCATCACACACAAGCCCACGGCTCAGATTTCATCCATTGTTAACGTGCAGGGCGTTATCCTGTTCCCGACAAAAAAAGCACATCACATATGGTTAACAAAGCTCCAAAACAATGCGTTAGCTTGTTTTAGATGATTATGACTGAGGAGGGTGGTTGTTTCAAGGCCGCCCCCTCACTACAGAGACACAGAGGGGTTTTTGCACAACCTTAGGCCTGGCTGCTCTGCGTCAGTCATCAAAGGCATCAGACTTGGCAGACTAAACTCTTTTCTCGCTAACAGCTTCACTGCTGAACACAAGGGCCCTGGCTCAGAATCACTGTGTATGAAGCGCACACGATGGACTCTCATGACTACTCCTGAGAGTGGACAATCAGTGTACAAGCAAAACCTTTCCAACATTATAGCAGTATAGCAGTATATTGTAGACAGAATATAAATATAGACAACTTTAAAGTAATTATTGCCTTATATTATACATTACAAATATTTTTGAGATTTAAAGCTCATTCTTGATCTTTGATGAGACTATACCAACCAACCATTCTGGAGCTTTTGATCATATCACAATATCTGCCTCTCTTTGTGGTGATTGGTGGTGGTCAAGAATGAACTTTTAGTCCTAACCTTTAAGCCAGCATGGACAAGAAGTCCTCAAAGTGCCCAGAAAAGGGTTTCATTTTAATGTTTACAATTCCATGACAACTGGGCAAATCTTCCACCTAGATGGTGTGATATGAGCAAAATCTGATTGGATTTTGTGGTGAGATTGTTTTGCCCATTACAAACATCTCAACATCCCAGCAGATGTAATGATGTTTCCAGCTCCGAATCCTGGATCTCATTTTGGATGTTTTTCCAAATCGGCCAACAGGTGCCAAGCTTTTTATAACCCAGGATAAATCTTGGACAGTTCAGATCACTTTATTTCTTGGAAGCATATGACATCAGGGCATAAAAAGTATCCAAAATGCTGACTTGCCAAGCCAGAATAACAGTAAGACAAAAAGGAAAAGGCTGTTTCCGCTGCCAGTCTTACATGCATAGTTTGAATACCTCCTGATTGACTGGTTAAAGAAATCAAATTCAGGGGGTTGTTTACATGTCCTTTGACCTCAAAACCCAATTAGGTTTTGAGTATTTTTAATCTCTTGGAAATCTTATGGGTGCCTGATTACTGCAATAATATTCGGATAAAAACTAAACAAGTGGATTCATATTAAAAAAAAAAAAATCTCAGACTGCCTCTTAATCAGCTCAGGAAGAGGTTGTTGATGTAGGGGATATACTGCAGGTCCAGAGGACTAATCCTTACTGCCTGGCACTAGTCCAACTATGCACTCCAGGGTATTTCTACCAGGGAACCAATTCTCCACCTAGCCACATAGAAACTGAAGTGGTGTGTTATGAAAATGAGAGGAGAGAGCAGTAGATACCGATAATTTATCAGTGATGAGTTAAGTGTCATAGGACTGTAATATGATGCAGTGCATGGGTATATACTTAAAGTATATGGCTTTTTTTATGGAAGGAAACAGTGCAAGTGAAGCAAGCAGAATTCCTTTTTTTTTTTTTTTTTTTACAGGCCTCTGGCTTCAATTATGAAAACATGTGGTGATGAAGATGTTGCACTCAACGTCCCGCCAGGAAATTAATTCTGAGCTCAACGAAGCATTGGTGTTGTTGAAACTTACTAGGCAATTAGAGAAGGTAGTACAAAAGGTGTGTTGTGTTTAGTGCATGTTCTGTTTTAGTGCTCCGGGACTTAAACAAATCACAGATCAACACTCTAGCAGAGCCTTGCCACCACTATGATATGACAAATCCTGTCATCTCATCTATAAATGGCTGGGATGAAATACGTTTTACAACACTGATGAATCCCTGAGAGGTGACTTTGGCTTGTAAAATGCTGAAACCATGGCAGGAGAAGGGCTGACATTTTCGTCTCCTTCTCTAACACACCCGAACACAATACACTGCGACCAGCCCTGTCATCATTGTTGTAATTCAGACAGAGATATGCCAGGAGGAGGAACTTCTGTTATTTATATATTAAAACAGGTTGGACTGGAGCAAAATTTTGTACAGACATCCAAGATTCCCAAGGGTGAACCGTCATGCTTTGGTGTTTCCAGGACCTTACTTCTAGAGTAATCATGAGGTTGACAATAGTGGTTTTGAGTGAAATGTCTCCACAATTACTGGACAGACTGCCATAAAATTTGGTGCATCCATTGATGTCCCTCTCAGTGTTAAATGCAATACCTTTGTGGATCCTTTAACATTTCATCTGTTGCCAACAGGCCAATACTTCCTCACCAAATACCTGCAAAACTAATTGTCCATTCCCTATTATTTCCCATCAGCCTCACCTGTGCTTTATGTCTAGAGCTAATCAGCAAATGCTTAGCTACTAGATGATGAACATAGTAAACATTATACCTGCTGAACATCGGCATGTTAGCATTGTTGTTTAACTATGTAAGCATGCTGACAATAACAATCAGTTCAAAGCACTGCAGTGCCTAAGTGCAGACTGATAAAGCTGCTAGCATGGCTTAGTCTTGTTACCATTTCAAGGCATAAGCTTTTTTTTTCAGCTGATATTTGTATGTTGGATTAGTTGCCCTGATTCAATATCAATCTCCAAGACAACTAAATGGATTCTATTACCCTCACAGCCATTTTAGCTTCTAGCCAACAGGGGTGCTTTTCTCCTCACTGTTTACACAGGGCTGTAAAGTCATGTCTACATGGCAAGTTAAGGTCAAGGAAGACAGATAAGCCTGTGTCAAAGAAGACCACAAAGTCCCAAATAAAGAACCTTTTGTTCAAAGACTCAGGGCTTTTTCCAAGGAAGGAGACATGCATTCAAGTCTGGTCTACACATGAGCCACGGGGGTTGGATGTGAATTCATTTGTCTCATGCACTTCTCAGTTGTGTATTTTCTCCCATCATCTTATTTGGAACACCGGCACCCACCTGGCTAATTTTCGGCCTTATTAATATTTTCAGTAGGAGACAGTTCTGTTAGGAAGAACACAATAGGTACACTGTATGCTGAGAATTCAAGCTTTGCGCTCTGCAACTTGTCAATACCAGGCCCATTCAAAGATGTGACAGGGGGTCTAGACTAGAATAACCCTGGAGGCAGTACAGGTATCAGTTAACAAGTGATTCTGCATGCCTGCAAATATTTACAGAACTCTGTTCTGTAAATGTAAGTTTCCTATTTTAATAAGCTATTTTGCTGGCATCCAAGTGCTGCTGAATGCAAGATAAAAGCCTTCAAAACCACTGGAGTTGTTTTTCTTTTCCTTGTAGGGGATGCAGTATATGGCAAAGCTTATGAAGACCTAACTAGACAAACCCCCTTCTGTTTCTGCTTGACTAGTTATTACTCGCCACTACTATTTTTTCAATAAATACTGGAAAGTTACTTACTGTCTTGACTGACACTCCACCACACCTTTGCAGTGAAGCATGTAATGCCTTAATAACATTGGCAAAGAAAAAATTTTCATAGGTAGCCAAGCGATGAAAATTATCAGACAAGCCTGATCACGATTCGCTTGAAAGAAATAAATAATTATGTTTTCTATAAATTAAGTAGATAGATTTCTTGATGCTAACATATTCACCAACGCCCTAAGTGACATAGTCAGTTGCAGTAAATTCAAGTCAAGTCAAGCTGAGCAATTGTACGTCAGTGTCTCTTACAGGTTCTCCATTGTTTACAGTTGTGAGCATGGAAAAAGTAAAACCTTTAAGCAACAGACTAGACCGGATCCAATACAAACTAATGGAAAATAGCCTAATGCTTCAGGTTAAAGCTGTTAAAGAGCTCCAACATCCTTTTAATCAGGATGTGAGACAGGAAGCCCCCCTCTTTACACTGCAAAGGGAACTGCAAATTAAACATCCTGGTTCTCCATCCCAACAGCTTTTGACAAATGCAGGAATTGATTTACAAAAATTGGATAAATTAACCATCATGTACCACAAGGTCCAAACCACTAACAGTGACTCATAGCTTCAAATGCACCATTTAGTTTACTAGGCCAATGGACCACACAGGAAGAGGCTAAATGTATTAGGGAAGCAAGCTTCAGAGATCAGCCACCACCTTTCAACCAATGCTTTCTTCTGAAATATTCTGAGATGGAAATGTGTTGGTGGAGCTATTGTTCTCCTCCCTGTAGGGGATTCCTCTTTTGGGTGAGTGCTGTTTGAAGCCTTGCTCCTCAGACTGACCTGGAGGTCATTAGAGAAGATGCCACGCCAAGAGGAGGTCTTCAGAATAATAACTCTCGTCTTGTATTTGGACGATAAAGTGACCTCTTTGATAAACGATTAAACAAGGGCACAGATTCCAAAGTCAAATTTCACTTCATCCTTCTTATGTTTGTTTGTTGACTTTCCTGTTTTGCTCCCCTGCTGTGAAATTTCCTTTGATCCATGCACCACTCCTGTCCATCTCATTGACATCCTTTTCATTTGCATTGTGACACGAAGATCCACATAGCTCAGTGCTGAATACAAATAGACCAACTATCTGTCTGCAGAGTGTCTGTTCACTGTCCCTCTGAACTCAACCAAGCTGCAAGAGGGGTTTGCAGAGTGTTAGAGCCATGGTTTTCATCCAAGCTGAAAGCCTCAAGGATGGAAACATGTTCAGTGCCCACTTTCCATCTTTACCTTCACTACGAGAGCCGACTTACTGTTTCAGCAGTTCCAGCCTGACAAGACATTCAGAAACTGCTTTGGCAAACTGTTGGAAAACATGGAATTCCCTCGCAACAGAAATTAACTGGTAAGAAATATTTCAGACTCTGCAACTGGAATGTAAAAGGGAGCATACAGTACACAAGCAAACATATACCAGCCAATGAAAACCGATAAATTGAGCTAAATCTTAGTCATGCATTTGTTCCCACAGAATTTTTCTGTCCAGTGTGAACGTCAAAAACTAGTATACAGATGAAGCTGTAGGCTTAAAAACAATTTAGGAAGATGACTATCTGCTTTAAAAAGTGACCATTAACTGGCTGTAAACACTACTAATGACCTGTCAATATATTGCGCATCCCTAACAAAATGAATAGTGAAGATTAGGTCATGTTTTTCAAACAAAGCAGGGCTAAAACATTGTCCCAAAGGCAAACGAGCAAAATCAGACAAAATTATGACAGCGATAACTCCTCAAGTAAGATCGGCTTTAAGAGATTGACGTACTCAGAAAGGCTTAATTACTCAGCTGGAGCTGAGGCCTCTTTTCCCTTTTAACACGACACTAAACCTGATGAGATGGGAAGATATCGGAAGGCCCTTTTTCCAACTTGAATTCCTGGGTCTCTTTCCACTGAAGACTCCACGCACAGCCACTGGATCATGGAAAGGCCATAAATGCAGGGGATGACTTTGTCACCATGTACAAACAAAGGACGCAAATCAGTTCAATGAGTAACCACATTCACTCACTTATTCCATGCTGTGTTCTTAGTGGATGTATACAAACTACAGAACTGATCTGAGTAGCTGCAGTTACAACATAATAAACAATGGTTTACTTTGAGTAGGAAGCCAAGAGAAGAATTTTTAATAATTAAGTCAGTTAAGGCTACACAACAGATTTACTGTATTCACGTTCTTAAAGGTAAGAGGAAGAACAAAAGCTGCTTCACTCCTGTGTTCCATCTCGATGACACACGTCTAGCCTCGGGTGCGTCTGCTGCACGGCACAGATCTCGGCTGCTCTACAAAAGTATCAGTGCTGCCAGATAACCTGCCCTCTACAGAGGCGCTATTGTCCCAGAGTGAAACCAAAATCCTGCACCGAGCCAGCAACTCTCTAAAATCTCTACCGCTCAGACATGGTGCAGTTTATCAAAGCCGGCAGGGAGGGTGGTGCGAAATTATCCTCCAGCTCCCACGGCCTAAACCAGAAAACCATATTTCCAACAATGGCTGCAGCAGATGGAAGTCTGGAAAGGTCGTCAGAGGACCAGCAAGACTCAGCAGCAGCAGTAGTAGCACCAAGGCCACTCTGGAGTCTAAAACACAGACTAGAGATTCTAGGATTACACAGTATCATAACCTATATTTCACTGCCGACATCCATCTAATCCTAGAGAGTGGGCTTTAATGAAAAGAAAAGGCATGGTTTTCTGAAACTGATGGAAAAAAGTAGATGACTGATGAGGGAAACTGGCTTGTTAGATCTCAACACAACGCAGAGGGAAAAGCACTTGCTCAGAATGCTGAAATGTGCTGCAAGAGTAAAATTTTGCCATGATTCAGCTGAACATTTGCAGGTGTGTAAGCACATTTAATGGCAGAAACGATGGAGCCGGACTTTACCTATATATATTATCTTCCAATCTCATTCTGTCGAGAACTTGAATAACCCATTAACTCAGAAAAAGCATATTGATATAAGCGGGTTATCCTGTGCCCAAAGCAAGCTGGGGAGCCTCGCATTAGGGATTAAGGATTTAGCAGTCGACATGCCCCTGAGATTAGTTTGATCTTTCACAGGTTAACTCATAGCCCAGTTAAAGAGGCTCTCAGGCAGGTTCACCTCATATCTGCACTTTGGGTTTGGGTATTGTACAACTAAAAGGTAAAAGAGGTAAGAAAAATTTCAGTATACAATAAAAAATTGAATAATCACCTCTACAGAACAACTCCAGTCACGCACAGAAGGAGTCCAATTGATTCTGAGGCCATTTAGCATTTCATGTGGGAAATAAATCACCACAGTTATTACTTGTGGTTGGCTGCTGGGTGAAGCTCTGGGCATTATTTACAACCTCTCCACAGATGATGACAGTTAATAAACTGAGCATGCCAGCAGATGGGACAAAGAGCTTTTCAATTATTCAGCAAGTCCTGTCTGACTCCCACAGAAGCCATCACACCTTGCCAGGCTGTCACTGAGCAGAGGACTGACAGGTGGGCTTCCTGTGGCTAAGGCTGCTAGCTGCCGGGTTGTTATCAAAACTCGAATCCATTTCCAAATGGCCTCCCCACAACAGAAACTGCAACTAGTGGTGGCCTGATTGATGGTGCAAAATGGCCACCCGGTTGTTATTTCCCAAATATGACTATCATTTAATAACTTTGGGCATTCATCTTTTAGGATCAGGACTAACCAAGGTGTCTGGCAGCCGTAATGCTATCTCAGGTAATGACGGCTATGGTTGCTGGAGTGTAAACTTCCCTAAATCCAATAAAGAGCAGGACACAGCTGCTAATGTTACCCTGAAGTCTGATATTGTAGCAATCTGGACAGGCTTCCGCTTTATTTTTTAACCCACAGCCCCACAAACTAATGTAGTTAATTAATAATATGCTCCTTGGCCTTGGAAGTACTGCTACTGGTTGCTACTGTAGGTTGTGAACCTACAGTAGCAACCGAACATGCATTTTCTTGTAATTTAAGACTTAAAACTCTTTGAAAAGGTTCTATATTTCTATAGTTTCTTGATGGGAGTGGGTAGTGGTGATGTTGGTTATAATGGTCCCTTGCCAAGAGCTTCAGCCATTGTTGCATTTACAAGACGAGGGGTTAGAATATACCCTCTGGGTTGTGCTACTTCTTGATCCTCACTAACTGAGGGTTTACGTTGGCTTTGTAGCCTGAGCAAAAACCTACATATAGCACCTTTAAACCGCTTTTACCACAACTTCAAAAACACTGTTTTAATATATGGAGAAATTCAAATATTGAGAGTTCTGCTGTGCCTAGTTATAGTTGCTAAGCTGTGACTGGTCAATCACTATTTAGGGGAAGGGTTAATCGAACTGTCAACTGAAAAATGATGAATTACTGTGTGTTAATGTGTGTACATATCACTTCACTAATGGTTTTCTAACTGTATCTGTGATAAAGTGAGCAACACTGTTAATGTGACTATGAAGTGCTTTCTCCCTTCAGCTCATTGATCCCTGAATGTTTGTATTTTCAGATCGTTATTCGAGAGCACCCAGATACAGAGTAATCTAGACCAGCAGTTTGTTTTCCATCCATGGTCTCCAACAGTTTCAAGTTTTTCTCAACTTGAAAATCTTTTGCCACTTCCAAGAGTAAACAGCTGACCAGATGTTCTCACTTGCCTCCTAGCAACACAAACACTTTCAGGTCAACAGACTTCACTAAATTAGATCGAACAGTGGGCCATCTCTGAAAACCATGTATCTCCCGGTCTGGTAATTTTAAATAAGTCGAAGGATTACATGCTCCTTTGTGGGCTGAGAAAATTATCCTTCTTCTAAAGGCTCATAAAACCGTTTGAAACCCCTTTGGATTACCTCAGAAATACATTGCCACTAAGCCTAGAACAACTCTTGTATTTTGTATTTCTTCTTGTTTTGACATTTTGAAGATACTTTTTTTTTTTTTTTTTTTACTGTAAAGTGATGTTATTTTTCAATACCTCATGTACTGAACCATTTTAATGATTTTAAATTTAGAGAAAATTAAACTCAAAGTATTCATACATCTATATTTAGGTGGGCTTGCACCTTACAACACACAGACATGTTCAGTCGGAATCTGTAATATTTTATTATCCTACCAGGAAAATAACACCTCTGATTTTCAAAATAAAATCAGTCTAATGTCTGTTTATGTAATCATTAAGGAATAAACTGTGCTATACCTGGTTTCATTTTGGGTTACTGGATAAACCTACTGCAAACTGGATGATACAAACCCAAGAACACATTGTGGCACCCTCCTGCAACTCTTTAATCAACAACAAAAATGAATTTATGTGTTAATTGTGTTTATGTGAAAGCAACTGTTATTTGGCTTTTTCAATTTGGACAGTTTGGAGTTTTGATGCCAAAGGAACTTAACAGGAATTTGACATCTTGTTCAAATCAAGTTTGACTATTATGGACATTGTATGCAAGGAAAACATGATGTGCCACAACGAAACATCTGCCTTAGCCCCTGGCCAAAAACAAAAACCAACAACAACAACAACAACTGAAACTGTCAGACCATATGGTGAAGCTTGCATTTCCTGGAAATGGAAATTGGACCAGTCGCAAAAAATGAACAGTAATTAAACTAAATTGTACTGCATACCGTAACTATCACTACAGCTGCTCATTTCTAATCTTCTATGGTCTTAATAAAATTCCCAAATCCTTATTTACTGTGGGAGACTTGCTGCTGCGTGAAATGTGTGCTGTCTAGTTTGTTTAGAAGCCCAGAAATATTTAGGGACTCTGTCTTTTTGGCTCACAAACACTTTTGATTTGTTATGGTTCTCTGAAAACCATCGCTGCTTGTTACTTGTTACAGCAGACAGGAAAGATGCAACTTGCACGTGCACTGCTGGCAATGAACACACTGTGCTTATCTGCTTATAAGGAGGAACAACAGTCCAACGAGTGTGGACAATGATGATTCATGAGAATAGGAAGTTAAAGTCATTAGGGAGTTAAGTGACACTTCTGGTCACTTTCTCTCTTGACATCTGGCATTTATGAAGTCTGAGTCACTGAAACTACATGTGGAGTTCATTTAAATATTTTTTAAATTTTTAATCTTAACGTTTAATTGAACCACTTGGATGCGGGAGCTTTCCTGTTGTTTATTTTTCAGTCATATCTATGTTAAATATTGATATGGCCTATGGTGACATTTAGAGACCCTGAAATTTCAGCTTGTTAAATAAAAAAAAAATCATTTGTGCAAGATGGGAGAATAGCATTGAAGTAAAGGTCAAAACACTGACATGCCATTAAAAACCAAGAGATGTTTTGACCTCAGGGCCAAAAGGAAGCTCTAAAACCAGCAAAGCAAGAGAACCCCAGAAACCTGTTCCTGCTACTTCAGAAATTGTTTTCATACTTTCATCAGTCTATATCAGGCTTTCCAGTATCTCTGCTTTATATCATTTGCGCAAGTAGAATGAAGTGGCTGTCTTCACATTTTGATCTAATTTCATTTGAGGGCCAGATGCAAGAGCCGCACACATGCACCAGTCTCTTATCATGTCAGAGGATGCTCAAAATTCATTATAAAAATAAATGAATGTGAACAGATGAGTGGGCAACGGAGGGAAAGGCAAATCTCAAATGCATAAATGTGACAATGTCTGTCACTGATGTGAGGTTTTGAGTATGAGAGAAAGTTACAAAATGCATCAAAAGTAGTTTTAGTGTGTTTCAAGGTCATGGCACGCCCCAGTTTTAATTCTATTTTTGCCTACAAACAGGTCATTCACTGGACAGAGCACTCAAAACTCTATGTTCGCAAAAGAATCCAAAATATTGAAAGGGAGCAGAACGAAAAGTAGGCCAATAAATGGAACAATCCACATCCCCTCCCTGTATCATTAGGATTAACGTGCAAATTTGCGTACTAGTGTCATCAGCGGATTGAGATGCGTATTTGCGCAATTAACTAATTGGCTAAATCGATATTTTTTCCCGCAACACACACACGTGATTGTAGGTGATTTTCAATAACTGTCCCGCGTTGATAGTGAACGCTAAAGTTTACTGGAGCCTCTCTGTAGCTTTAACCAGGTCACGGGCTGAACAGCGAGACTGTGTGAAACTTTTCTCCCACGCTGGATCAAGTTTCTCTGCGGCTTTGGGTGCAGTCTGTGATTTCTGTGAGATTTGTGTAAATACTGGACAAGCTAAGAGGAAAGCGAAAGCCTTGTCTCACCATTACGACCCAGCCACGTACATGTTGTAATAGCCACCCTGACATACCTTTCCTTTCCGACAGAACACAGGAGCCCAGGCACAGCAGAGAGGTGAGACTGATCCACTTCAGAAAACGGGTTGCCATCGTGTTTTCGGACGCTCCTGGTGAGAAGGTATCATTCCATGCCAACAAGACGTGATATCCCGCTTTATCAAAACTTCGAAATCAAGCCTTCAAGTCTCTTTTTTCCCCTCTTGTTCAGTAAAAGACGTATCCTTCTCCGGGAAACTCAAACTTTGACTGCTCCTCCTCCTCGTATATCTCCGGCAGTCCGGGCTCAGGCAGCGAGCACAAACCACGGGCTGCTCTGACGTCAGGAGGAGGAGGACAGATGCGCCTTTCAGGGCGCTCAGGTAGAGGAAGAGTGGCTGAAATTTAGGGAACAAGACATAGAATACACTGTGATACTGTACTGTTTCCTGTACGGAAAGGTGCACACCATTTGTATTAAAAAGAACACAACGTGCAAGAAAATAAAATATATAGGTACATTTTTTTTTTAGTGAGCTGTCATTCCCAAACCAGCTGCTCGTAGTTTTGCTGTGATAGTTGAAAAGCAGGACAAATCTCTTGTTCGAAACAAAAATCAAAGTCATTTGCAGAGGAGCGTGAACTTATGCAACTTAGATGCAGTAAGTTGGGCAAAGGAAGAGAAGGAAAAGGCAGATAACAGATATACACAACAGAAGAATAGAACAATATAATATTGATTTAAAAAAAAAAACAACAACACAATAACAACACATAAACATTTTTATAAACAAGTATCTGAGACATAAGCAGGGTGAGTTGAAAACTACTTTTGGACAAACTGTGTTTGGAGACTAAATGAACTTAAACAGAATGGAGTCAGTCTTCATGTTATTAATTACACCTGTGTTTTTCCTGCTTTGACATGCGAAAACATCTGCAGTGTTAAGGACCTCTTATTCACACAGACCTGCTCTGTGATGAGTGGTCAATTCTTCGCCAAGACTTGAAGAAACAGCCCCCAAATCTGGGTTTGGTGAAACTGACACAAATTATCTGAGATAACACTTAATTAATAATAGTCATCACTGGCATTATTGAAAATGAATGACAGGGATCTGGAAATTAAAGCACAGGGTCATTGTACAGACAGACATTTACTTTTGGGGAGAATTTTTTTTTTTTTTTATGCAGAAAATCTGATGTAAGTGTCCCTGGAGTTATTTTAGTTGAACACCTACATGCAGAAAGTTCGAGGAAAGGATGATGATGACTCATCCGGGATGTCAAACCTAACCTCTGGAGGTTTCATTGAATTTTGACCCAATAAAAACAGGACCAACTGTGAGTTCAGGCATCTTACATTCACACTTTCACCCTCATTTAGTTGCTGATGTGCATGTATGACAGACAGTCATAGTATCAGTGTCGTACAGAGGTTGAATGGACAAAATGTCTAGACTGTTGACAGAGTGTCTGTCTGATCAGAGCCGAATCTAATTGGATGTCAAGCTGCTTAAATGTGTTTGTTGTTGTACACAGATCAGACTCTATGGGGACAGGAGTGATGGAAATCATTTTTCACACTGGTGTTTATTTCATTACTGCAGCTTAATGGCTCAGCAAATTGTCTTTGGTTGTACTATTGGAGGAAGAGGTTATTGTGTTGGGTGACATTATGACTATTCTCCTCGAGGAGAAATTACCTAATGTGAGGCTAAAGTTTCACATGAGACAGCACAGTAAGCTATTTTCAGTGTGCTGTGGATGTGATGCAGCTGTCAGTTTGACTGCTCTAGGTGCTGTCACTGGAAAATGGAAAAAAAAAAAAAAAAGTCCAGGACCTTTGTCATTTGAGTAAGTCAGGGGGAAAATGTTAACTGAGGGAGCCCCATTAAGTAAGAGAGCTATTCCCTTCACAAGGTTACAGACTTTTAAATGGTCCAAGTTTCATAAAGAGAATCAAAAGAGGTCAAATACTGTTGTTTTGCTTTGAGTGAAAATCAAATTTCAGCGTCACCCCAGGGTCATATGTTTGAATTTGACTCAGAGGTTGGTTTTAAATGTTTTGAAACCAAAGTTCACTACATAGTGAACCACAATGGAGGATCATTAAAGGGGGAAAGAAAAAGAAAGAAATCCCTTTGGCTTCTCACCGATTTCTACACCACTGGCCAATGTCTCAATTATGAAATGTTCCACAGTGAAAAAGAAAGAAGTCCCAGTTGTTTCAGTGTTTCATGTTGCCATCCATTGCTGTCCTGAGACTGTGCGTTTTGCACAAGCCTCGCTCCACAGCTGTCTGTCAGCCAAGCACAAACACTAAACAAACACAGAATAATGGCCAGACCACTGGGGATTCAAATGAGAGAGTTAAAAAAAGAAATAAAAAGGAACCAGATAGAGGGAAGAATAAAGTGTGTGAAGGAGCGAGAGGAGGGATGACAGCTACTTGTTGGAAAAGTAAATACACTCATCATGGAATATTCTCACATTTTTCATCTCTTATCTTCAGTAAGCACCGGCATTCTGTACCTCATTAGCAGTATGCAGCCATAAATACACATCTGAGACTCAGTTTCTTTCAAGCACAGCAAAATCCAAACAACATAAGACACTAATTCTAAGAACATTTCATTAAATTGATGTTTACACCGGGAATCTTATTGGGTGGTGCAGTCAGGCAGAAAGGCTATGTGACTGTGTTGTGAGGGGAGATGAGTTGTTATCCTGAAGGTCTGAAGTCTGATCTGCTTGACAGGGCCCAGATGGACCAGTAACACCAAAAAGTACCAACCCCCACCTCCACCAATACTGCTGCCATCATTATCTCAGCACCATGTACTGTAAGTGGAGTGTGTTTTTTTTTTATGGTAGAGATGAAACTGTGCTGCAGAAGCAGAGAAGAAGACCAGGGGATCGTCCTGGATTCACTATCGCTCGAAGGGACAACATCTGCTGCTTCCATCCTTACAAACATCACACTAGTTGTGTTGTAGACCTGCAACATTTAGTAAGCCTAGTAGTTAGCCTAGTAGATGAATAAGAAAAACAATCCGAATTGTGATTCAACTCATCAAAGTGATTTTGACTCCACTAACTCTAATCATAACATTAAAGCTTCTACATTGTGATTCTCCTGAATGATGATAAACAGAAATACTGAACAAAATTAAATCAAATCCTAAACAAAACACAATGGCGTCTGGGTGTCCAGAAAGATGAATTATACGAATCTCTGCACTATTTTAGGCACCTGTCATGGCTGACGTGTCGTTGATATATGAGATAAGACTTGGATTAGATGTGACTGAATCCATAAAAGCTTTAATAATAGCCCTCCAAATTATTTTTTTTTCAGCAGTATGGTTGAAAAGCCTCAGGCATTCAGAACAAACTGTCAAGTACAAATTAATTAGGTTTAATTACAGAAGCCAGTGAGATTACCTTGTATCTCACCATCTGCCCCCACCCCAAAAAATTTTCCTTAAGCTATACTGAAACATTAGAGGCCAATATTTGAATGCAGGGGTGGATTGTTGTGTTGTAACAGTGAGTTCACATGTACACTTTGTTTTCTTTTCTTATGAAGAGCAATAAAACATGTGCATGTGTCTTATTGCTCACTGTTTTACTGTTTCCTGATGAGGCCCCTGATCTTTGGCAATGAGCCATGCTCACTTGCCAGAGCATGTGGTCTCCATGGCAGCCCAATGGGTTACACAGTAAACACCTCAAAGTAAATGAATGAACCTGTTTTAATCCAATAGGAATCCCTTTCTCAACTTCTCAACCAGTCACATCCTGTTTCAAAACATGGAACACCTTGTTCACGCTTGTGAGTAATGTGAATAATTGCGTGAAGTCTCTGTGTGTTCAGGTTTCAAAGCTACGGTTTTATGTGTGTGGCATGCCATGCATTTAAAAGCAATAATAACAAAGCTTATTTAAATAGCACTTATCAAATTCAGTGAGGTGTTTCATAAAAGCCAAACATAAAAAAAAAAAAAATAATATCACATCAGTGTTGTTGCTTGAGTTTTTTCTTTTAATACTCATGGGTGGCTTGTGAATTAAGCCCTGGGGGTCAATGACGTTTGATCTTATCTTAGCCTATAATCATACATCGCAATTTATTTAGTAATAAGTGTCAGACTCAGACCAAATTGTGCCTTTTAGTGATGTTCTCATACAGGATAACAATCCACCGACAAAGGTCAGGAGAGTGCTCAGTGCAATCCTGTTGAAAAGTGATGTTTCTAGTCATTGATGCTGTCATTTTGGTTCATGGGGCTTTGATTACCAGTGTGTGCTGAAGTGGTTTGCTGCTGACTGTGGTACAGTCAGGGTGAAGGTCTACAATCCCAGAGCTGATCCCATGGTTCTTTTGCTGTAAAATGGGGCCAGTCGCATTTAAATCAGTGGTGAGAAAGTGTGTCTCAATGCAGGAATCTGAGTCATGCACAAGTGTATGAGATAGAGATACTGACCGTTAGACTAACTGGTTCCAGCAGTGCACATTTTTGCTCTGGATTGTGGTCACACACTCACAAAAAAAAAAAAAAACCCTGCCAAGCCACAAATCTGTCAGCTTGGCAGATGATATTCATTCCAAATCTCTCTTGTACAAGTGATTGATAGAATGAGATCATGGATGTAATCAGCTAAAATGCAGATTTCAGTCCGGAGCCCTGGCTCCTGGAAGAGACATTTGAGACAGTTCCTTTTGAAATGCTTGGTCCATTGACAGAAGACCACAGGATATGCCGGGGACACACTGAGAGGCTTAAACCTTTCCACTCCACAGCATGAACAGATACATGGTTTGATAACGGAAGAACGGATGGAGAATGTTTCTTTGTTATTTATCCGTTATCTGTTATCAGTTCCTCATATATTTTGCCAAGCAGCACCATGAACACACACACAAATCAAACAAACCTCTCTCTCGTGAATGTAAATATTACAAAAAGCGTGTTAAGCACGCTGTGGTGGGCTTCATCTTTACACCTCTGCGTATGCCCTTTCGTTCTGTTATATTAAATCAATCTCAGATCAATTGCTCGGCCCATTAGTTAATGTGGGGTGGATTCAGGCTCTGCTCTCTCTTACTGTACTGTATGTCCTCAGAGGTTTGCAAGCAAATAGCTGGCGGCCACGTTCCTCAATGAAACACCGCCATCTTGTGGCTTGTTTGCTTGAGGCAGGTTATTGTAGAACATATCTGGGCTATAAAGAGCCGTAGGTAGCTATAAATGTCTTGGGAAGATGTCAGGTCGTCTGTTCTGGGTCTTTCAGGCCACAGAGAGACAAGAGGGTAAATTATGGGACAAATACATTTTTAGATAAGTCAACATAATTGGGCCAATGACCCGCTCATGCCCCGATGTCCCGATTGTGCACTCACAGGTAATGATGATGAAGATTGGATGATTGATTCATTTATCAGTTACGGGTTAGGTGCCGGCTATTTTCGGTAGATTACAGGATGTTACATATATATTACAGGACTATTACCCAATTTTCTCATCGCACATAGAGAATCATTTGGCTTAGCTTTATCACAGCATCAGCAGAGGAATGTAGGCTACATCAGTCCTCAGTCGGGATCTAGGCCTTTGTTTACTATTAGGAATTTAAGGTCAAACTATCCGACTGCAGATGTGCGCTTCAGATTGCACAAGAGCTTGTGGCCTTTGCGATATAAAAGTCAAACGCACGGGCAGTTATGAGGACTGATATTTCATCTCACATGCGCTCTGTAGGGTAGTTCTCAGGATGCTGCCAAGCAGCGCTGCGCTGTGTGAGAAATCAAAGCGCAGGCGTCGAGTCGGGAGGGAGCCTATCTTGCGCAGACTGGGTACTGTACATGGCCATTGATGCTGCTGGATAGATGTAGCCCCTGATGTAAATAAGAATGGCGAGGGCAGCGGGTCTAACATGCCGCGTTATCTCTGCTTGACATCGGAACATTTTATGCCACCATCGGGATTTTATAAAACGCGGGGTCATTTTTTCGTTTTCATCTGAATCTGCCTTGACAGCTCGCCTGATGGTTTTCATTTGACACAAGAGCCAAAGCAGACGGGCGGCTTCTTCTAATAAACACTCGGGAAAAACAGGTCATTATGACCTTAGTATCCTCTAATAAAAGAAAACCATCGGATTGCTTTTACGCGGCAGCGTTCTGCTTGCATTTTTTGCTTTGGATTTCGTGCGCCGTGTCCGGAGAGGAGGATCATCAGTTCAGCGTTGAGGTAAGATAAATGGCCTTCCCTCCCTGGTTACCATAAATGACCGTGCTATCTCCTCCACATCATCTGCCTCGGCGTGAAAAACATATACAGTGACTCCCCACGCTATCCGTGGGCACAATTACCATAAGGCATAACATGGAGACGTTGTAAGCCTATCAGGACAGCTCAGGCACTGAACGGCGAAAATATCGCACATTCCTCATTTGTAGGGTGCAATGAAACAGAAGGATGCTCATTTGAGGTTATTACACTGCGGTCCATGAGCTGAGCTGATCCAGCCCACTGATCCCAAATGTGCAACCCAGATATGTTTGCACTTAGAGTTTTCTATTTTAACAGAGATGCCCCGCAAGCGTTATGTTGTCATTGCTTGATCTAGTTTTGTGACACACCAACATAAAGTCAGACATGCTGTGGCAGCATCATAGTGTTGGAGGAGATTAAACCTTTACAGACACACAAGTTGCATAATAGGATTTGCTTTTTTGTACCTTATTAATTGATGCCATTTCCATCCTCACCACAGGCTCCCCTCCCACCAGACTGAAGAAATTAAATGTTGAGGCTGACAGTCACACACACCCACACAGATACACACACACACATCATTATTCAATTTTATGGCTCGCTGAAATCTGCCCAATATCTCTCTGAGATCTGTGCCTTTGAACAAACACAACACACACAGGAAACACACCCACAGGAGCGAGGGAAAAAGGGGATAAACAAGGCGTTTAGCTCAGCAGAAAGAAGGATAGAGGCAGAAGGGGGGAGGGATGGACAGAGGAGACAGCTAGTCAGATTAGCTAGCTGGAGCATTTCTCTGTAGTGATGGGGAAGCAGCTGGTTGGCGGCAGCTGTGGATAGCGTGGGCACCTCGTGG
Source organism: Toxotes lorentzi (assembly GCA_037833715.1). Classification (NCBI taxonomy): domain Eukaryota; kingdom Metazoa; phylum Chordata; class Actinopteri; family Toxotidae; genus Toxotes; species Toxotes lorentzi. The sequence continues at coordinate 15,017,030 of JBBMJY010000006.1, forward strand.
CTCTCAGCATCAGGATTGAGTCTGGCAGTGACCCCTGGATGATGCTCTATCTCACCTCTCTGCTCAGTATCAAGCTGCACTCTAACTTTGTAGGGCAAGAGGAGGCAGGGCCACAGTCCTGCACATGTTCACTGACCGGCAGCCGCAAGACACAAGCTCTGACTAAGGTCACAAGTAGGGATTCAAATGCAAATTAAATTTAAACGTAAACCACCGCTGGAGAGATAATTTAAGCAAACAATGGACCACTGACAAACAATTTCAGCTTAGAATCTCATTAAAGCTTCTAAACATATTATCCACTCTGTAGAGTTAACTGTAAACATAACACACAGCAGCTCAGTCCAAGTTCTTGCAGTGATGAAAAAGTATTGTAGCAATGGTTTGTCACCTCACAGCCTCTTCTGAGATGCAAAATGAATAATGCACAGCCATGTTCGTATAGATTTTATTCTGGGATTGGCAGTGGACTAGAGGTTAAGGAAGCAGGTTTATGGCTGGAATCTTGCCAGTTACTGTACCCAGTTTTCCCCCAGCAAATTGGATTCACCGCTTACTGGAAAGATGTAGGGTAATTAAAAATAAAAGTATACTTTGTCGTCGTTAAACAGCTCCGGTTGTGGTGCCCTCGAGCCATGAGAAATATCTGTGGTCTGTGTTGGTACTAGGCAGCCACCCAGCTTTAAGTGCAATTCTCAAAAAAATTTGCATTTATTGAAATGGCTACATGTGCGATCAAATCTAATCAAAGTCAAAATGATGGAGATTCAAATTGATATCTGCAGCTAATACTTTCACAATTGCTGGATTACACACAATTCTCAGTCGATACATGTACATTATAGCAGATGATTTACTCATTTATTAACCCTAACAAACTTGGGCATCATGGTTGTTTGGTGGAAAAATCCAAATGTGCAACATCCTGGACGTTCTTTCAGCTCAGGATCGTTTACGCGTGTAATCTCCTTGAGTCCATCTTCTTATCGTTCCTCCCTGTTTCTCTTGACTTTGAGTTTTCTAATAAAGGCAAAGAGTATAAAACAAGCCATGACATGAAGGCCCAAATCTTTTCCCTTCTTCCCCCTCACAGAGATGGCTACAGAGGTATGGCTACCTTCCCCGCACAGAACCGGGAATGTCTGTCCTGCGCTCGGCCCAAACCATGCACTCAGCCATCGCTGCCATGCAGCGCGTCTATGGGCTCAATGTCACCGGGACACTGGATGAGAAAACCAAGGAGTGAGTATACACATGTGCCATGGATGCGCTTGTACAAACACAAGCTGAGACGCACATTCACTTTCACTCGGCTGCTAATGTTACATTAATGCAAACGCTCCACTCATTCATTTAAAATGCAGAGGGAATTGCTATCAATATTTCAATGAATTAGTGAAGAACAGAAACAGAGATGCTCATTTCACTCCCTCCATCACCTCACCTGAAACAACCTCAGGTGAAGGTTTTAACACTTTTCCTTCTTCTCATTTTGCATGATGGTGCAGTGATATCACGCTGAGGTGAGAATTAATGTTTTGCCTATATTTTGTGTGTGTTTCGTACTCGTGATAATCTGATGTGGTATGAATGAGAAAACCCAAAGCTAGTTAGTAGTTTGGAGTAGCTTGGTAGTATTTTGCACAACACTCCCTTATCCTGCTGCTGTGATTATCTGGCAGCTGTCAGGAAGAGAACTGCAGAGTATCCTTAAGTGCTTTATGTTGTCTTGTGATAGTGTTTGCCTGCCAACTTTTAGTTGGCAAGCTTGAGTCATCTTCTCTTCTTCTCTTCTCTTCTCTTTCCTCTTCTCTCTTCTTTCCTCTTCTCTTCGTTAAGTTGGATGCAAAAGCCTCGATGCGGAGTTCCGGACAAATTTAAAAGCGCTTCGAGGTCACGGACGCGGAGATACGCGCTGACAGGACAGAGGTGGCAGCGTACACACATCACCTACAGGTGAGACACAGTGGATGCAGTTGTCATAGCGACCATTGAGTTTCACAGCGCTTATTGTAGGGTTCAGATGTGCCAGTGTTAATTTTCTCAGCTCTCCTCTGTCTCTCCTCTCCTCCTCTTTAACCACCTGGGATCACATGCTCTGTGTTGTCATAGAGACTGCGCAAATACGTCATGTATGTGGGGGCACGCACACAAAAATATAGTCACAGTCACACATCCAGAAACACATAGATTAACACATAAATTTTCCCATGTGTGCTGTGAGTATGTTTATTTTCCAGTGAATAAATAGCTTGCTGGCAAAATGAAAAATGGGATCAGGCTGTTTTTTTTTTTACCCGTCTTCAATTTATTCTTGCCTTTCCATAAAACAAAACAAACAATTTTAGCTGAGTCGTATGAAGATTGAAGGCTTTCCTCCCCTCATATAAAATTGTTTGAAAATCCTGAGTGTAAATTGTCTGTAATCTCAGCAGAAATATTCAAACTCTCATCTTATCTCGCTTGATTAAGCTCCAGCTTTTAATAGGTTCTGAGGAGAACCGATAAACGGGTCTCTGGCACAACTGCAAATTGACAGGTTACAGCAGTAATAGACGATAACACTGTCAATTTATTCAAATCCTTCCTTCCTCCCCGAATTTGAATTGATGAGCCACCTCTCCTAATGGAATGTCAATCAGTGCTGAGCCAGTGCTGCTGCTGACTGCACTTTATTCATGAAAATGAGTGGAAGAGGGAGGGAGAAGATTTCCCATTCCTCTCTGCCTGCCAGCGACTGATAACGACTGCTGTGTTAAAAGTTCAGTGAAAGCTGCTGGGCTTGAAATAGTTGTGACAAGTGCAACTTTTTTTTCCTTTTTTTTTTGGTACCTCCTCATTTTGAAAAGGAAAAATGTTCACTATAAATTAATGGGGTAACAAAGCACAGGTTTGCTGCAGTGTGTATTTTATTTCCTTTTCGTTTGAACGTTTTGTGCCGTGCAGTTTCAAACGACGTATGATTGCCACACCATTCACAGCCTTGTATCCTTGTGTCTTTTACTATTACAAACAGTGTGTAAACTGCAGCTTGCTGGGCATTTTCTTAGCTTGACAGCCTCCATCCATCAGCAACCTGTTCAGCTGGTTTACTTGTTTTCCTTCACACAGCATAAAAAATGTCACACCAAAGGTGGGCGCTCGGGAGACTCATGATGCCATTCGCCGGGCATTTGACGTCTGGCAGGGTGTGACACCCTTACGCTTTGAGGCCGTTCCATACAGTGCCCTGGAGACTGGCAGGCGTGACGTGGACATCACCATCATCTTCGCTTCGGGTTTTCATGGTGACAGCTCACCCTTTGACGGGGAGGGGGGATTCCTCGCCCACGCCTATTTCCCTGGGCCAGGCATAGGAGGGGACACACACTTTGACTCAGATGAGCCCTGGACTCTGGGGAACCCCAACCATGATGGTAAGTGGAAGAGAAAAAAATGGGTGTAAACCATAAATCAGGAGAGACAGACAATGGTGGTGGAAAGGAGTAAGACAAGATGGCAAAGAGCCACCAATGAAGGAGCGAGCCAGGGAGAGCGAAGGAAACAATTATAGAAAGACATTAAGTTGAGGAAAAAAGAAACGGAAGAAGAAAAAGAAAGCTAGTTAAATGCTTAATGTTGATGGTGAGGTAAAAGGCAGTCATCAAGAAAGAAAGATAAGGACCGATGGAAAGCAAATAATGGAAAAACAGATGGCCAGGCAGGAGGGCAATAGGACAGAGATGGTATCACGGGGCAGGATATGAAGGATGCTTAACCAAAAACAAAAAATGCAGAGATATCTTTGATGGCTGTGCTCTGTAAAGGCGAATCACCCCATCTGTCAGGATTTTGATGTTTATTTCTGCATAATAAGCCCTTCATATGACAAGATAGAAAGCCCTGCTATTTTAAGACACTGGATGCTGGCACATGATTATGGCTATTCTGTTTTTAGTGGATTTGATGCAGCTCAGTGGTATTCTTCAAAAGAGGTCTATATAAAAGTATTAGATAAACATCCACCATACCATTACTTTAACAAAGTAATGTTTAACATTTAAAGACAACGTCAGGTCTTGTTATGCTATGTTATGTTAGGTTAGGTTATTATTGTCACATTACGTTATTACATTATGGATTATCTTATCATGTTGCTTCAAGTCATGTTGTGCAATGTTTTGCTAAGTTAAGTTGTGTCATGTTATTATAGGTTATTATAGATTGTATTGCATTTTGTTTGCTATGTTGTACTGTGATGTGAAGTGTTGTGTCTTGTCGTGTCATATTATGTTAGGTAATGTTAGTATGGAGATATTAAGTTATGTTAGGTAGAGTTAAATCATGTATAGTTTATATATATATATATATATATAAAATACATATATATATAAATAATGTATTTATTATGTGGGTGTGTATATATTCCCCTGTACCATATGCTTAGATTCTATCCTCCCATTAGTGTGAGAGGAGGGTTACAGCTCACATTGAGTTTGTTCTGGTAAACTGCTTGCCACCCATCACCTCCCATCCCTCTCTCTCTCTCTTTTGTTCTCATACTCTGTGGCAATTGTCTCAGACTCCCAAGTCAAATTCATGTTCACCCTTTTGCGCTGTCCCATGGTTATAAATGTGGAGTGCTGAGGCTGATTCTGAAAGACTCCTGTCTCAGCTTATGTGTCTGGAAAGCCGTGCAACCTTTAATGGGCTTTCACAGCGGTGTAATTGTAAATGTTGCATGTTGACATGTGTGCTAATGGTAGCTCCTGCCTGTCTCCTGGGAGTCCTTATGGGACATTTTTGGTTAGGTGGAGGAGGCTGGTTGTGTTAGATAAATGGGGGCGGGGAAGGTGTAACCTTTTAGCTACTGGCCGAGGGTCAGTGGTTGTTCTGTGCAGCACTGCTGGCTGGAGTAGATATCATGTTTTAAAGGGCAACAATCTCCTGGGGACAGCTTCAGTCAGAAGCTGTACGTAATGGTGTACTTCTTTCTAAATCAGGTTGACACCATGAGCTGAGTGCTAACTAGAGACACTGACCGTGACATTTTTCTTTTTTTTTTTCATTTGTGTGTGTGTTTGTTTGAATGTGATACGAACTACACCCACAACGTTTGCTTGTGCTAGGACGACATTCATATGTGTTCAGTATGGATGTGTTCATATGGCTGTGCGTTTGTGTTTTCATTGTTCTCTGAGAGCCCTGGGCAGCAACGTGAGTGTGCGTCCCCTCAGCTCTCGGTCAGCTGTGGCTCGCATGTGGCCTATCCTCTCTAAAAAAGCAAAAGAGAAAAAGTGCTCATGCTTGACAGTTTAGCTCCTGTAATCTTTACTTACACTTCACTGCACCACGGAGGTTTCCTCTGGACCACAGGCCTGCAAGAAATGATTATTTTCATTGCTGATTAATTAACTGGTTACGTGTGTAAAAATAGATGACATCACAAGTTCAGAGAGTGCAAAGTAATGTGTCACAGTGTCTCAGTTTTGTCCAACCAACAGTCCTGTACCTGTAGATACTCACTTTACAATGTCACAATTCTCACATTAAGACCCTGGAACAAGCAAATGTTTGGCATTTAAATGACTTATGTGGTTAACTTATTATCAAATCATTACTGATTTATTTTCTGCTGATTGACTAATCAAGTAATCACTAAAGACCAGAGAGAAGGCTGATGTTCCTACGCACTTCATACTCCCACATGTTTTATCTTCCCATCTTTTGCACTAATTCCTGCAACACATTTTAGCCATGAGCTCAGCTTCAGTGCCACCGTTGCGCAATAGGAAATTGCAGAAGATGTGGATCTTGTGTTAATCAGTGTCTCGATGCATATTTTCATCTTTTGTTTCATCATAAATATATACAGTCACATTCGTTCTTCTCCACCTCCTGTATGTTTACATTGTCAGTGGAGTTGTCCTCCTCCTGTCTCCAGGTAATGACCTGTTCTTGGTTGCGGTTCACGAGCTGGGCCACGCCCTCGGTCTGGAGCACTCTAACGACCCCACTGCTATCATGGCTCCTTTCTACCAGTACATGGACACAGAGAACTTCAAACTACCTCACGATGACCTACAGGGCATCCAGAAAATCTACGGTAACCCTCTACTTCATACTGTAGTCTCTGTGTTTAGTGTGTGCATAAGAGATTAGGTGGAAGTTGAACTAAATAACTTTTCGATAACTCCAGTAGTTCGAAAGTAGTTAGAAAAAGCATTTTAGATTTGTTTCCCATTTCAGATCTTTAGGGTGGACTGTTTACTTTGTTGTTTGCAAGTGATCAGGTTGGATTTGTGTGTGTCCAGACATCAACAGCCTATCTGCATGGGTTGCTGTAGTAATGATGTAAGTGTCACTGACTATGTAGCTACAGTCACTCTGGATTTGATGTTGTTGTTGTGTTACGTTGCAAGTGAAAAAAACAATTTCAACAGCCAGAGCGTCCGGACTGAGACACATCTGTAGAGACCTGACTGTAATCGCATTTCAAACCTCCTCCAAATGTGGTCTGGATCCAATTTATATTTAATTTATAATTTATATTATTAATTTCGATTTGGGCTGGCCGTCTGAACAAGGCTTTAGTCACTATTACAAATGCTGCTGCATCAGTCATACTGGGCTCAATGTGAGAAGCATTTGTCAACTGTTAAATAGGCTAGCCAATACTCATTTTCAAAACAACATGAGTCAGCTAACAGAGTTCCAAAGAGGCCAGATCATCAGTGCTAAAATTAAAGGTACAGTATGTTGGTCAAAAGACTGTAAACTGGTTTAATATCTCATATCTCTGGGGACAGACACAAAAAGGTTAGATGTTTAAAGCATAAAAACTGTATCAACAAAGAGGAACAGTGTGGAAGGAGGATGAAATATTTTGTGTTGTTGTTTTTTTAGGTCCACCAGACAGGGCACCGCAGCCTACAAGGCCCCCACCTACTGTCCCTCCGCCTCGTTTCCACCCTCCTTCGGACCCCCGCAAGCATGACCGCCACGCCAGACCCCACCGCCCTCCACAGGGGGCCAAGCCCTCCAACCCTAACTCTAAACCCAACATCTGTGATGGAGGCTTCAACACCCTGGCCATCCTCCGACAGGAGCTTTTTGTGTTCAAGGTAGAATAAACAGACCCTCAGTTTGAGTAAACATTTCTGACTGTTTAAAATGATGATGATGATTATTCGACCTTATCTGTTTCAATAGGACCAGTGGTTCTGGAGGGTGCGGGATAACTCAGTAGTCCCTGGCTACCCCATGCAGATCAACTACTTCTGGAAAGGCCTGCCTCCCAAAATTGATGCCGTCTATGAAAATAGTGAAGGGAAATTTGTCTTTTTCAAAGGTAATAAAAATACGATTTTTTTCCCAGTTTTTTTTTTTAGTAATTTGTATTTTCTAAAAGTACCCTGTGGAGTTTTTAACCACTATTACGGAGGTCACTGTTTTGTGCAGACACACTAGGCTGCACATGTGAGAGCATGCAGGTGACATGATACACAATTCTGCCAAATGTTTTACAGCATTTTGCTGATTGACAGTTGGTGGTGGTAACATGCCAAGAAACATGGCAATGCACCAACCAACAAGTAATGAAGAATGAATTTGAATTTAAACAATACAGTTTTTAAAAAAACAGCTATGCAAATGCTTTATGTGGAAGGCAATATGTTCAACACATTCATCAGCCCATTAACGCAGTTTGGTGGGAAACGCTGCATGTAAACAACTTTACATTACATGAGGCAATTTTTTAAAGATTTTTTTCCTACCCAAATTCAATTTCCAAATATTAAATAAATAAAGTTTAATATTTTAATATTTTTAATATTTAATAAACATATTTACACAAATTATCATTTAATCTGTTTTAACCCTTATAGGGACAAATAAATAGCGTTTTTAAAGTATTTTCTTCTCTATAATTTAAATGCGTTCTTTTTTTTTTTTTACTGCCATCACAAGTACATTTAACCATGTGAGCTCTCTCAACATACAGTAAAATTATATCATAATAGTAATAGACTGGGTGACTGTGAGGTTTGTTTTGCATTCTGTACGATAACAGAACGGGTGCACATCCGGTACAGACGTCCGTCCATCAGGCAGATTAACATGACATCTGTCACCCAGTGGGATCAGAGTGCCTCATGCTTTATTTATTGACTCACGGGGACTTAACTGTGTGTTTGTGTGTGTGTTTATGTGCACGCGCATGCACACGTGTGTGTGTGAGTGCCTAGCTACTTACTGCAAGCACACCACCACAGCAGCTCTCCTCACTCTGCCCCAAGCACTTATGATCAAACTGAATTAAATGCAACAATAGCTTCAATAAAACTCAAAACAACAAGTCTCGGCGGAGTTGCCTTCAGAGCATCGTCTCGCTGTTTATTGTATTATAGATAACACTGCATAGATTTTCTGCTGCGACGGTATTTTGTAAACGAGGTGGTACATCTGACCTTTGAAATCACGTGAATAGAAATAAATAAACTCATGAGCGAAAAAAAGCCAAACCGAAGGCTTGAATGAGCTGCGAGGACAGGAGTGTTTTTGGTCTAACGCTATTTCTGAGGTCATCTTTATGTTAATGTCTGTGTCCCAGAGCCTCCTAACTTTGTGTGTGTTTGTGTATTTTAGGAAACCGTTTCTGGGTCTTCAAGGACACAACTCTCCAGCCTTCCTACCCTCAGGACATCTCGCTGTTCGGGAGCGGCATGCCCACTCAGAGTATCGAGACAGCTGTCTGGTGGGAGGATGTCGCCAAAACCTACTTCTTCAAAGGAGACAGGTCTGTGTGGAATGATTATTAGTCGTGTTATAAAGTTAAGCAAAGGGACCACCAATGGATGGAATGGAAATGGATGGACTCTATAACAATCTTTTGTTTATCCCAATAAACTGACTGCATGTTACCAAATGACACAATACTTTAATTTGGTTTTAAAATTATAATATAGTATTTTGTGGACTGGCTCCTGCAGTGAGAGAGAATAAGTATTTTCTTCTTTATCAATGCAGTGTTTTAATATGTTTGGACCATTTAATGATTCTTTGAGACTGTGACCCATGAGATGTTAAGTAATTTTGCAGGTGTGTTGATCAATGCATCTTTAATTTTGGCATAAATAATTTGGCATCCATGACGCCCTGTAAGCTGTCACATGTTGCTTTGAAACCACTGATTGCCTCTTTAACAGCGGACTGCTTATTGGCATTCAACTCATTATGACCCAGTGTTAGACCAACGTTTGTAATGATGACTGTGTTACTTCAGAGTTTGAGTCCTTTTCTGCACACACACACACACACACACACACACACACACACACACACACTAAATGGATTTAGTCATAGTTAGTTACCTGCAGTTGGCAGGGACTTGAAACCAGGAAGTCTTTCCAAAACAGCCACATGAGAGAATCTGTTGTTTATCTATGTGCAGTGCAAGAGTCTTAATGTTTGAGAGTATGCCAGTGTGACTCACATGTTTGTTCAGCTGTCACGATAAATCATATCCTAAGAGGTCAGGGGACCCTGTGGTGAAAGCTGACAAAATGCCTTGTCATGATACTGTCATCCCTCAACCTGCTGCTGCACATCATGACAAACAGGATGTTCTGTCCATCGTCTCAAGCATGATTTTATCTCGCTCTGTGAGAAACAGGCTGGTGTTTGTTCTAATTTAAAGAAATGACATTGTGTAACAAGATTTATGTGCGTGACTGCCAGTGTGTGAGAAGCAGATCAATCACAACCAACCTCTGAAACAAATCTGCGTGGCAGATAAACAAAGTATGCATGATTGATTGACCGCTTTCTCTGGTCATGTGAATTAAGTCAGTTGTTGATAGTTACATGGCCAGATAGAGATTGAAGAGTGTTGTTTTAAGTCTGACCGCAAGTGTTCACTGCTAATAGCAGTGAAACAGCTTTGACGTTGTTATTTTTGTCCTGTGGTCCCTGTGGATTTGGTGATGGTGGTGCCCTGTTGTACCAGTTTCTGCATTTATGTGTGTGCCTTTTCTATCTGTCCTGTTGTAGATACTGGAGGTACAATGAGGATATGAGGACTATGGACCCAGGTTATCCCAAACCCATCACCATCTGGAAGGGCATCCCTGACTCTCCACAGGGGGCTTTTGTGGATAAGGCCAACGGTACGCTGGCGTGTACTGACTTTAAAACTAGTTATTGAGATTGGATATAAATATCATCACATTACCACTGTTTTTAAGAAATAGTGAGGTGAAACCAGACACACAAAAGATCAAACGTTTATAAATCTCTTTGCCAGTTGTTATCAGGCTATTGTTTGTTTTGCTTTCATTTTCGGGTTTGATTTTATGGTAGAATGTTTAAACCAGTGTTAAATCTATGTTCATATCAGCTATTAGAGGTCAGAGCATCTGCACACATTAACTCTTCATATCAGGTGTGAAAGGAGAGTGACTACTAATACTTGACTACAAGTATTGCAAGCAAAGAACGAAAGCTTGCTTGTAAAATGTATGTGTATGAGTAAATGTGTGTCCCCGTAATCCCTCTTTCCAGGCTTCACCTACTTTTATAAGGGAAAGGAGTACTGGAAGTTCAATAATCAGCTGCTTCGTGTGGAGCCTGGCTACCCAAGGTCCATCCTGAGGGACTTCATGGGTTGTGATGGCCTCCCCGCCGACCCTGACTGGGACTGGAGCCCCCCTGTGGCAGAGGAGCGCCACTACGACAACGGTGACGTGGACGTCGTCATCAAACTGGACAGTGCGGGGGGCACGGAGAAAGCAGTGGCCATCGCTATCCCCTGTGTCTTGGCTCTGTGCATGATGGTCCTCCTCTACACTGTTTTCCAGTTCAGGAGGAAGAGCACGCAGCGCCACATACTGTACTGCAAGCGCTCCATGCAGGAGTGGGTCTGAGGGATTGCTATTGCACTGTATAGAGAGGGATGTGAAGCTCTGATAAAGGTTCTAGTTATTGCTTGAAGCCCTAAGTACAGTAATTGGAAGCACTGCAAAGGGTACAGTACGTGAGGATTGCCATGTTGGCAGATTTCAAAACTGCTTGAACTCATAACTTGCAAGCTGCAAGGAAGCTAAACGATCAGCAGAACTCAACTGAAGACAGTGAGGGAGCCACATCTCCTATGTCCAGCTAATATGTATGTATCTGCTTCAACTTTTTTTCTGTATCTTGGAATGAACTCATTTAAGTGAGACAGAGTTAAGCTTCTGTAAGTGGGACCTTTGTCTATCCTCGTCTCTGCACGTCGCTTAAAAAGCCCCTAGCACTATCTTCAGTGGACAAATTAGATATAGGCTTCTACTTTACTTTTATTTCTTAATTAAATTGCCCTGAGCTGTGCTTTTTTTTTTTTTTTTTATTTAGGGTCCCTGTAAAAGATTATTCATTGTGTGGAGGACTGATACACAAACCAAATATGACCTTTTCTTCCAAAGAGGATTACTGCTCGATGTTGTTTTTGATGGGATATTTTTCCTCCATGGATCGAACATTGTGGCATCATACTTAGATTTTCTTTTGCCATTTCTATTCATGTCCACCCGTCTGCTCTATAATCTGTGGCGATAGGAAGCAGCCGTTAGTAAGAGCTAGGAACTCAAGACTGTTGTGGCGGTCTGTCTCCAAAACAGGGGCCAAAAACCTCTCTGCAATATTTATGAGACTGCCTTAATCACAGATTGCTTAAACTTCCTTCTCTTTCTCTCTCTATTCCTCTGGTGACTGGGTGCTGAATGACACAGTAGGAATACAAACAGTGAATGAAGGCATCGATTAGTGCCCATAATGCAACTTCACAACCAGTAGTTGAGGACAGTTTGATCCACAATGGGTCCATTGCTCTTGAAAATGTGCTAAGCTGTGCTAAATACCTGATGGCAAATAGGCTATCAGCTTTCATTTACTGCCTCACCGGAGGGTATGAGAGAGACAGCGAAGGTTAGTTGTGTGTGTGTGAAAGAGAGGATAATTACCCACACTATATATGTACTGTACTGTAGTGTCAGTTATTGAACAGCTAACATCCTGAATCCCTTCTTTTCCTGCCAAGTTTGGACGCTAATACTCCAAACAAGTGTCAGTCCATAGATTTTAAACAGCTTTACTAATCCATATTTTTTTGGTTTTGTTTAGTTTTTGTTGTTTTGTTGTTTTTTTTTCAACTTTTGTACAAGGTTTGTAAGTTTACATAATATTTCACATAGCACAGGACACAGAGAAGGAGGGGAGAAAAGAGAAAGGAGGAAAAAAGAAAAAAAAAACGAGAGGTGCCCATTTTTAAAAGGAGACACACATTCATCTCTAGTTAACAGCAGCCAGTGCTTTTGCTCAGTTGCTCCATCTTTTCACCGAGTTGTTGCAAATCATTTTTAGAGGAACTGCAAAGCGAAACTATTGTTGTAATAAATAAATAAATAAATAAAAGAGAACAAAAACACATCTAAACAATGAGAGGAATTAATCAGCAGAAATAAAGGAACTTGTCTGAAATCTGGATGTCAGAAAAGAAGTTGAACTAGTTTTGCCATTGTGTTAAATAATGGAACCAGGTTATTTTATGCACTGTAATTGTAATTAACCACCATACTAAAAACACAATTATGTCATTACTAAATTACTAATAAATATTTATAGAACTACTGGAATACTTCAGGCATTTACTGCATTTTGGAAAACCCAACCAGCAAAATGAATTCTGATGACTAATATTTCACATATATATCATGGTCTGAGATATTACATATATATATATTATATAACATCATACATACAGCATTTATGGTTCAAAACACCTTAATCAGGTAAGTATGAAAAACAAAAAGATAGACTTACAAAGATCTGTTGTGAGATGGAGCTGAACTGAGCAGAAGCTTTTTCTCTCCCCATGTATTGTATGATAAATACAATGCACAGCCTGGATCCTGATGAGATATATTGTCTTGCAATTGCCTTTGGTTGCCTGCCATACATGTAACAGTGTGGTTGTGGTGGTGTGGCGTTTCTTCAGAGTTTGCCAGGGGACCTGTGTCTGTGAACATTCATGACGTGATTTGTTTTATATTTGTGCTCCGTGTTTTTCTTACTCTTTTACTTGAAACGGTCACCAACATCAACTGCACAAGGATATCTGTCAATACCTTCCGCTGATATCAAGGCAATGCCATTTTATAACATATCAAAGAAGGAATTTTAAAGTATACTTTATCAAAAAAAAAGGGTAAATGGATTGAACCATCATTGGATGTTGTTTTCTCTCATCACCGTTTGTTAGGTATTAAAACCTAAAAAGTAAATAAGGGCAATGCATGCCGTTGTTAAACTAAGATGTCATTCTTTCATAGCTGTTGCCCATGGATCATTTGGACACTATTGTACTACTCAGTCTTTCTCTTTATGGTCAAATAAAGTGACTGATCAGCATTGCAGGTTTCTGCTGGATGCACTGACAGATTCCAGCCTGTCATCTTTTATAATGTGAAATTACTAGCTTCCAGTCTGTTCTGCCTGTGTCAATCTCCAGGCGACTGTCAAAATGAGGAAGGGAAACGTCCACATCTTTGCTTTCCTGAAGCAGTGTTGAATTGCTGTGCATATCAGTCCATGTTGATCCATGACCACTGTAATTTAAGGTGGAAACAAAAACTTTTGGCTCAGTGTTGTGTGTGATGTCTTATTGGTTTGTGTGTATGTGGTGAGGGTCTGATGGCTCCAGCGAGCGTGAATTAAAGACGGCCAGCGAGGCGAGTCGGTACTGTATTTATTGCCGTATTTATTCCTCTGTGCTCAGCACTTCGAATCTTGCATTGCATTGTACTGAGGGCAAGAAGCTGTCAATAAAGTGGGTTTGAAATGCAATGATTATTTTTTTCTCACTGCTACTGAATAATCCTCCTCCTTCTGTTACTGCCTCAACAGCAAACGGCACATTTGGTGTGAATGTTTTTCCATCGCTGAAAGGTAAACCACAAACTCTAAAAGGTTACACATTTACATTGGTCTTTTTGATACTTAAATCACTTCAAATATGTGGTATTTTAGATGTGGACCTGAGTGTAATGCTCTGACCTGTCCCTGTTTATCTCCTGACTCTTCAGTGCTTTTTTTTCTTTGCCTTTATACATGCTGCTAAGCATTAGGGCTAATGTGGAGTGTCATTAAAGGAAGTAGATGGGGCTGATTAGACAGCTGTCGATACACCAGGGAGGCAAGGGTGTGGCAGTTGAAATCTTATACACAGATAGATGCAGTATACACTCCACGGCATAGTGTATGCGAAGTAGATATAATATGTACATAAACACAGAGTATATACTGTCTGAATTTTGTTTTTAATCCATCCTTTCCATGGAAAAAGAAATATGTGTTGTAAATAAAGTACGTGCATAATGAAAGTGTCCTGTATCGTGTTCTTGCACATTCAACATTCAAATCAGACACTGGTGAAACGTTTTATGGTTCATCACCCCAACAAAGTGACAGCCTGAAGATAAACTAAGACAAGCATGTTCAGATGCAACATTAAAGGCATTCTTGACTCTGTTTGCACTGGACAGCAATGGAAAGCAGCAAACTAATACAGCAAAGTTCAGCATTAAAAAAAGAGCATTACACATACCGGAAGCCAAATTAGCACAGGCACAATAAACTGGCAGCATGAACAATAAGGTTCAATATTTCTTGAAGGCCTTGACTATAGAAAGACAAAAAAGACCACATTGGTATAGTAATAAAATTGACAACTATGCGACTTATTCTTTAGTGTTGCAAGTTGCTGACGCCTTTGAGGGGCACATTGCCTCGTTGCAGATCTCTCGGTAGCCTGTCGCCTGGGTCAGTCCACTTCCTGTTTGAGTAACAATAAAAAAAAAATTTAACAGAAGGGATTAGGTCCACAACGCAGTCTGAGTCATCCAGGTTACGGAATTGAGAAGTGCTAGGTCTGCTCTAAGTATGTAGGCAAAACAAATCTCATACCGTCCATTAGATTGTAGAGGAGGCAGTAGTCATTTGGGGTAGCATTCTGAGGCGAAGTGGAAACGGCCTGCGTAGGAATAGCATGTAGTGCTATGTTAAAGGAGCTTTCATACAGTGACGTTATTTGTTGCGTAACATAAGTAACAGCATTCTTGTAGCAAAAGCAAACTTACCATCACTTTGCAGAAGGAAGGTGATGCAGGGGGATTAAAATTAAAGGTGATCTGAGTAATTTTGCCAGTCTTAGGTGATGTGTGCTTAATTTCAAGGTGTGTGGGTAACTCTTTTATCATCTAAAAGAAAACAAAAAAAACAAGCATAACTACCCAGAAAATATTACAAAACAAAAACCACAGAAATGTAAAGATATCAAACCATGGCTAAAACCAACTGACAGATCATTATTATTTGTGTGGGTTTCATTTACGCCAAAACAACCCCAGAAGTTGTTAAGCTACAAAACACTTATTTCAGACACATTACAGTCTAATTCCCCATGTCAACATGATCTGTAGTCATTACCAGAAGAAAATGGCAGGATGTTGATTTAAACCTAGTAAGATGTGAAAAGTTAAATGTTCACATGAATGAAATGTATTTTAATCATTACCTCATACATGCACTTCTCTGTATGGTTACACTTCTTTGTTTGCCAAGCCTGCACCTGGTTCACCAGATCACTGATCGGTTTGGTGCAGGGCAACTTAAAAGTCCTGTGGTGAAGAAGAAAATAAAAAAAACAAAACAGATATTTCTTCATTTTCTATTTCATCCAAAAAAAAACAAAACAAAAAAACCCCAACTCAGCATAGTAGAAGGAAACCTCTAAAGAATCTGATGAATAAATCTCTTGATAATACTTCACCATATTGCTTTGCATGTTGTCAAGTCTTCAACCGAGGAGGCAGCCAGCAGCAACTGCAGAAATAAAACTGAAGTGAGCAGAGCTCGGACACTCATCTTGGTCTTCGCTGAAGGTGGTGTCTTCTGGAAAAAGAATATTCAGCCCCTCTTTTATAAATGTGGAACAGGCAACTTCTTGGTAAACACAGGATCCTGTGATCCTATGACCTAATACGTCACTACTGGGCGTAAAAGAGGCATCCACCTAAATAAGGTACTCATGAGTTGATTAATTAGATTCGTCTTGTTACTGATGGGGAAAGTCACCTTTTTAGTCACCGTGGAGTTGGGTCACAAGCAAATGATGCAGAGAGACAGTCCAGAGGTCACCTACACTCATTTGCTTTGCCCCTGACCTTTACACAACACTGAAAAAGCATGTTGATTTAGACAGCCCAACAACATCCAGAGCTTTGCACATATAAGGCTGCATTGCATCCACGCCTGAAGGAAAAACCCCAGCCCCTGTTTTGGTCTTTACAAAGTTTTAACTAGGATCAGAGTCTAGTGGCATTGCTTTTGTTTGGAGGATCAGCAGTCACGCTAACTTGAGTGTGATGTACCGATAAATTTGATGGCCCAGATCACCAGATACATCATACGTATCCATTTGTTTAACATGCTGTATATGCGCATAATTGTCTCTGTTTTTAAGCACATAAGTCTGCATCGGTCACAGTGACCACATGAAAAACAAGTCATGTGCAAGAAAGCCATTTTATTCTACATCAACAAAGTAGACGCCTGATGACCATTCACAAGTCAACTGACTAATTATTCCTTTACTTTGTGGATGGTTGAGCAAGTTTAAGGAGAAGAGAGTAGGAACATTGATCGAGTGGAACAATGTTGAAGGGTTGGTTCACCCAAATCCAAAACGACAAATAAACTTAATTCCTGGCAGATACTGTGGTTAAATCTGCCAAGGTTTTAAGATATTATTTTATCGCTCTTTTCTTTTTTTTTTTGGAATTTGGGTTAATTGGCCTACAATTATTAGATATTTGATCCTCTGTCCAAATTGTCCCTGAATCCCAGATGGCACAAGTCTCTAAAATTGATGAACTGAACTCTTAACATAAACAAGCCCAACGATAAAAGACAGCATGTTGAACTTAGAACACTTGTTGTCTCTCATTATACTATCATACACATTGTTAATATTTCTGTATCTGTCTAATTTAAAATGAGAAGTGTGTAATTAGAAGAAACAGCACAAGACCACCAGGTTAGACAATTGCCACCCACAAGTCATACCCTTAGCCAAACCAGTTTCAAGCATCATTACTGAGCCTCATGACAAGCCCTATAATTTGTTTAAAAAGGGCTCGCAAGGCAATCGGCAACCAGTCCATTTTCAACACTAGTACTACACTACACTACAGGAGAAGGAAGCCTGCTTCACTGTGACCATGAGGACTCTGCTGTTGGCCTTTGCTCTCTTCGTGGGACTGATTGGCTCTTTATCTGCCGTCCCTGCCCCTGCCCCTGCCCCTGTCCCTGTCCCCGTTCCTTACCATGCGTTCTGCAGTACACTCTGGTGAGTTAGGATCTCTGATCTGGATCAGAGTTTGTCATTTTGTGTCTCTGTATTTTAACATGACTTCGGAGAGGATGTTTTGTTTCCTGTTTAAAGCTTGAATGCGACCACATAGTGTTACTCTCTCTTCTCTTACAGGCTCTTTGCAACACCTTGTGATGAGATCAGCGCGACAATGGTGCAACAGATTCAAGCATTCAACCCTATGATTGGTTGTGATGAATGTCAGTATACGGTAAGAACCACTCATCTGTTTGCATAAATTGGTTTTTCATATGGATAGAACTGAAAGAAATGACAATACACAAAAAAATGTTATTTTCCAGCTGGTGTCAGTCACCCCTCGATCCATTACAGCCAACCACACTTCAGCTGATGGTCTTCAGGCTGAAAACCTAACCTTCACCTTCAGTCCCACCATGGTGGCCACTAGTTGCCGTGTAACTGTAAGTTTGTTTATTATAAATGAAAATTTTAACTAACTTCCATTTATAAAGGACAAACGTAGAAACAGTTTACTGACACAATGGCAAGATATAAGTTGTTTATGGTTTTAAAGACATACTTAATAATTTCATATGTTATGAATAAGTTTTGTTTTATGTAAAGCACACAGAGAGGTCCTCAACTGTTCAATGCTTGCGCACAATCTGTCAAGCCAGAAATATTAGTGATCTGTGAATGCGTTGGAAACCATATTAGTAACAGTGTATAAACCATGGAATAGCGTATTTATTTTAAATTTGCTTTTTTACTTGCCAGGCTCGGTCCACTTCTCTTGGATTCACCAGCCTTCTTGATGATGGCCTCAACTACTGCAACCTCTACAACCTGCTGTCAGGTGAGTGAACACGTCCGGACTGTTTTATATTTTATACTGGAAACTTATACTTATGTGAAGACTGAAGAATATTAAACATGAGTGTGGAATTAACTAAATCTATGTTTTTATTCCAGCAAGTGGACTCATCTCAGCCCCAGGCTTCATGGAGATGACCAATGAATGGGCTTGCCTCAGCTATGGACTCGCCACCTGCAAAGTCTGACAAGCTTCACATGTTGAAATTACATGACACAGAAAAGGCATGATTTTTGTCACATTTGATTTAGAACGCTGGTTAAGCCTGATTGTGTCTGATAGTGCATGTAGTAATATCCACAGTAGACCAACACATACTGTATATACCACTGCCTACAGCCTGAGAACAATACCAATAAAAAAGAGCTGAAATTTCATAATCTCCTGTGTGTGTGTATGTGTGCTTTTCCATTCTGTAATTGAGCATACAAAGGGAAATAGAATCTAGTTTGACACACCTCGGCTTCATTTCCTGTTTAAACTTATTTTAACGTTTTAATAAATTTCCAAAAAGCTGGACAAGAATATTAGTGTTTATTAAGTGTCATCAAGTACAGAAACAATAATATATAATACATCTACACGGTGGCATGTAGATGTGGACATTCACTCTTGCCAAACAGTTTTCTGTGTGTGTGATCTATGGGACTACAAACGCAGTGAAGCTGCGATCACAACTTTATATCCACTCACTTCACTTTTCTCACTTGTTCTCACTTCACAGCCCCAGTCTCTCTTTGTGTTTCACACAGTTATTACATAGAATACACAAGCTGGAAAAACACATCATTGAGGAGAAATGATGTGTGAATGCTCAAAATGTGAATGAACAGTCTTTTCCTGGAACAGTGGTGAAAACACAAGTTCAACACAAGTTCAACACAAAACAGTTCAACACAAGACGAATATGAACAACCATAATGACACTGTTCTATAAAAATCATGCATCACCAGAGTGTCCAATTCATGAAGGAACACTCAACGCTTCAGTTCATCTGATAAAATCAACAGGTTTTAAAATAAAAAAATGTGTTTGTTATGAACGGTCCATGATGAGCACAGGGTTCAGATTAAACAGGCTTTTCCTCTCAGTCACCCAACTCCAGGATTCTCTGCCACTGCCCTCATGAACACTGTGAGCATAACTACAGAGTCCCCATGTTGCACCCTACAGTACCTAAACCCTCAAAGAGGGCAGATACTCTGAACTGCCATGGGGGGGCTGAGTTTAACACATTATAAGGTAGTGGAGGAGAAACTTGTCATGTCACCACCTAATGAAACATGAGCCCCTTCAGCCAATCAGTCAGTCCGA
This sequence comes from Toxotes lorentzi, assembly GCA_037833715.1. NCBI lineage: Eukaryota > Metazoa > Chordata > Actinopteri > Toxotidae > Toxotes > Toxotes lorentzi. Next base: position 15,036,629 of record JBBMJY010000006.1, read on the forward strand.
CTATCGCTCATGTTCATGCTCACTGCTGTTGGTTTGTATAACTCTTATTAAGTTGATAAACAAGCATGAGCTGATTTCACATTTCTGCAGTTCTTCACGTGTTTTTGTCTGAATGTGCTGTGTCGTGTTCGTGTGTGTGTGTGGTGTCCTGTGTGAAATCACACGATTCTTCAATTCCATGGTAGTATAGATGACAGTCACTCACAAATTAGAGGACTTTTGTTGTACATCAGGTGATTCAGCACCTTCTCTCATCAGTCACAGTAAGAGACAGAAATGACTGATCCAGAAAACGTTTTCCAATGGAGCCTCACATGCCTCATGCATTGTATGTATTTTCTTTTTTACGAAAACAGTTCCATGCTATCCCAAAAACAGATAGTTTCAAAGAATAAATTAAGAAGTGTTAATTAAAAATGTTTAAATGTTTAATGTTTAAATAAAAAATGATTCCCTCCTCCCCTGCTTGAAAAAATGAGGTGCGTTCAGATTTTTCTTAAATGTTAATTTACTTTACTAGTTTCTTTAATACTCTGTCAAATTCTCAAAGATATTTTGAAAGATATGAAGGAATTCTTTAAAAAGAAAGAAAAAAAAGATTGGCAATGACTACCAGGAATTAATAATAAATAAATAAAGAAATAGATAAAGAAACTAAAGTTGTGTTCAATAAATACCCCCCTCCCCACCCCCCCTCCCAAACACCCCCCAGCCTCACTCCCCCTGGGGGCCACTCCTTTTCAAGTACTGCCCACCTCTTATGCATAAAGGTCACAGTGACCACGCAAATTATAAACAATGTGTGTGAAATCCCGTAATTCCTCATTAACATGAAACCTGATGGTCATTCACAAAAACAGGTGACTTTTTAGTTTCATCAGTCGTCAATCAATTTGTACTGGAATAACCTTCTACCAAAGAAATAGTGTGAAGACTGATCACACTGTATTTTTTCTCAGACCACTAGGTAGGATAGAAAATATGTTTTTCCGTAATTTCATAAATCTCAAAAGAAAGCACTGACTTCTGACGAGAGCTGTTTCTCTCATTCCACTGACATTACATACACTCATTTGGTAGATGCTTTTGTTCAACAAGAAAAGTGCATTAAAAAGAGTTAGATGTCATCAAAACCTGGACATGAATCACTCTCCAACAAACAAATGAAAACATGTTCAGTGCTATAGTGCACGTGTTTAGAGTTTGTCCTTTTAAATGAGAAATAAATGTTAGCTTTGTGTGTAAAGGTGCAGTCTTTAGTCTTGCAGTCTTTGCTGCATTGAATGAGTGACCACATGGAGCCCTCTAGGTGACGTGGCAGCCAGAGGCAGAGGATCGTAACGGTCGCCACTAGACCACCGTGTCATACATTTTATCAAATCAGTTTCAAGCATCATTACTGGCCCACGTGACAGGGGCTGTTATTTGGTATAAAAGTGGCCTGCTAGAGAACCAGTCACTCAACCAAACCTCAACCAGCAACCAGCACACACTCACCAGTAGCACTGCTGCTTCACTGTGACCATGAGGACTCTGCTGCTCGCCTCCGCTCTCTTTGCAGGACTGCTTGGCTCCTTAGCTGCCGACCCTGAGCCTCCTGCTCCTCGTCCTTACAGTGCCTTCTGCAGAACACAGTGGTGAGTTGTTGTTTTTTTCCATTGTCAGGAATGCTAACTCAGATAAAAGCTTCAAATTTGTTGATACAATCTCTTTTTTGAAGCACGAATGGGTCCAAACTGTGTTACTTCTCTTCTCTTACAGGCTCTTTGCAACACCTTGTGCTGAAATCAGCGCCACACTACTGCAACAGATTCAGATGTTCAGCCCTCTGAACGGTTGTGAAGAATGTCTGTATATGGTAAGACCCACTCATCTGTTTACGTAAATTATGTTTTAGATGAGTAGAATTTGAAAAAAAATACACAAAAATGATTAACCAACAATCACCAGTGTAAGAAGACATATGTGCAGTGTAACAATAAACTGTTTGCTTTTCCAGGTTGTGTCTGTCACCCCTCGATCTATCAAAGCCAACCACACTTCCACTGATGGCCTTCAGGCTGAAAACATAAGCTTCACCTTCAGTCCCATGATGACCGGTGGCTGCCGTGCGACTGTAAGTATTAGGAATGATTTCTTTTAAAACAATTAGTCACATTAATTAAGTAGAATAAGGAAAATAAAAATTGACACGGCAGCAAATTACTTTTATGAACATGTAGTTATGGCTTTACAAAAAGGCGTACTTACAAATGGTTTACTAATGTGTTATAAATGATTTTTTACTTAATTATAAAACAGTAACATGTTGTGAGCAATAATTTATAAATCAGAACAAGTTGTTTTATTACAAAAAAATAGGTACTTCCTAAATTCTCTACCAAGTAAAACAGGCTTTGTCTTTTCACCTTCCTATCGCCTGAAAGACGCCCTCACAGATATAAATGTCCTGGGTGTAATTTAGAACTTATTAAGCCTAACTACCTACTTGCTTATTTACCAGGCACAGTCCAGTTCTCTTGGATTCACCAGCCTTCTTGATAATGGACTCAACTACTGCAACCTCTACAACCTGCTGTCAGGTGAGTTCAGGAGTCAGGAAAGATGAATGATTTTTCCATGCATGCTGCTCTGTGCTAAGACTGACACTTTTTTTTTTTAAATCATTGCTCTTGTAAAACAAAATACATAACTTCTACATGATCATGTTTGGATTCTAGCGAGTGGGCTCACCTCAGCACCAGGCTTCATGGAGATGACCAATGAATGGGCTTGCCTGGGCTACGAACTCGCCACCTGTAAAGCCTGACAAGCTTCACATGTCAAGGATCAATCACAAAAAAAGGATTCTTGGACACCTCTGGGGTGGGATTGGGAGGGGACTTAGAGCGACTGCATGGGAAGGAGAATGATTAGCCAACACAAACAAAAAGTCTCTGATGCTAGCAAGGTTTTCTTGCTAACCTGAATCCTTTGCTTATTTCAGTCAAATCTGACATGACTTGTTTCATTAACATTTTTATGTAAAATGATACAATTGACTGAAATGATGTGAAATGATGTGTTTGGCTTGTGAAGGGAGGCATGACAGCAAAAGTTTGAAATCCACTGTTGAATATGTACCCCTGCTCAGACACTGAAAGAACTACTAATAAAAAGTTGGAATTTCATCATGTTTCTGTTGCGTTATCTGTTGCTGTTTATATCCTGCAACTGGGCATGCAGAGGGAGCCATGGACAAACTCTTTGTTGACACATGTAAGCCAGTGTTTTTTCCACTGTCTTTCTTCCCCTCCATCTTTCCCTCCTCTCTTCTTCCCAAGCACCCACTTTGTCTCCATGGACTGCTCCAAACAGTTAGACAGGAGTCCCGGTGTTTGGGAAGTCTGGATAATTACAGAAACAACAGTGTGACAGGTGGTCAAGAATGTCACTGGTGCCCTCTGCTGATCCACACATGTACAACTTGCACGGTACTCTGTAGAGCTCTGCAAGGCCGATGTCAAACAATATACAGCAGACGTCCAAAAAAAAAAGAAAATCTAATTCAGAGTAAATGATCTGGATCTGCCCCCTAAATCAGTGGGCTCTTCCCTGGCCCACGCCCATCCCTCCACAAAGTTTGGTGCAAATTGGTTCAGTACTTTATGTGTAATCCTGCTGACAAATAAACAAATCAACAAACAAACCAACCAACAGACATGGGTGAAAACATAATCTCCTTGGCAGAGGTAATTATTGTAGAAGCCAGGGCTGCAAGATTTCTGTGCCTGTTTTCAATTGTAACTTGCCAAACAATTCCACTGTGAGTACATTTCTGGGGTAAATTTACCAAAAACACGTTTACGGACATTAACGGCCTCAACGTATTGGACAATTCAATTATAATACTTTTTCACCATGGTGACAGAGGGTTCACAAGCATATATCTCATGTTCAGGTCACACTCACCAGGGCTGTGAATTTCACCTCTGATGAAATCACTGCAGTCATGCCAAGGCTGTATTTGTTACACAGCTATTTTTTTCCAAGGTGTCAGACCAGAACAGAACCTCACAGGTGTATGAAGACAGGCCCGGTTTTTTTTGCACACACCACCTAGGTGGTCACCAAGGGTGCCACCAGCCGGAGGGGCTGAAGATTAGGAAGAAATATTTTGTAAGTGATTCTGATCCACGTCCAAGCCAAGAAAAGTGCATGTATGAGGTCCCTAAAGACCTCAAGGCACTTTTCTTGGCTATCATAACACATACTATGTGTGCTCCAAGCCTTCACCTGGTTCACCAGAGCACTGACTGGTTAAAAGCCATAAAAAGCCTTCAGTGGTTACCTAATTCCTCACCAGTGACTGTAACTAAAAAGCGAACCTGTCAAGGCTGCCTTTCTTTTCATAACAATAGCTCACTGATTTATACTCACAATGATCTAACTATGAGGCACCCTTGTATTGCAGATGTAGACCTGCTGCATGTTATTCCACATCTCTCTCTTGCCCCATTCCATGTCTGTTACCTAATATTGCCCTAAAACAGAAAAAGTACTGATATCATGTCATAGGACCATTAAAAGTTCCATGATACCAGACAGTTAGTGTAAGCCAACATGCTGTTAGTTGTGGAGAAAAAGACACAATAACTGGACTTTTTTTTTTTGGATGTACTTGTTAGATACACCTACAGGTGCAGAATGATGGCAGAAACACACACAAACCAGAGGAGCCACCAGTAACACTTCCCACTCTTTGCAGCCTGTAGGCAGATCAATCGAGCTGTCGGCCCAAATGCAGATTACTGCTTGCTTCAACTGTTGTTGCTGTGTACACTACTCACAATAAGTTACACAGACAAGTCAAAGATTTCGTTTCTTGGGGTCAACCCCTGACTGGCAGATCACATGTTAAGCAGCAATAAAGAGAAATGGGATTCATGATCTCACTAACGAGTTGATAATGTTAATAGATGGTATTTTCTGGTAGTGAACATGATGCATTAAGTCAGAAGTCCAGTCATTAGTCCAACCAGCATTACAAATTGCTTCCATTTTGCTGTCTTCCCCTTCTACGCCATTAGCTGCTAATCGATCAGTTTCAGCTTCAAACAAGTCAACATCCTTCCATCCATACATTTTCATTTTCCATTCTCTCACTTTTTTCAGTCTGGGATTCAGTGGTAGCACGCTAAACAGTGTCTGAGCAGGCCTCACTGTCCTTGAGACTGAGTAGAGACACCATGTGAAAGAAATTAATAACACTTGTATCGATTCTTTCGGCTGTAGTGCTTAAATGTACCGCATTTCAAACTCATGGCATCACCACTGCCAACAGGCTATAACAAAATACATAAACATACACAAGAACACAAGATCAACAGCTCACATCCTTGATCTGATCAATTTTAATGAGCCATATTAGCCCTAATAACAAGCCTTTGTCATTGACCCTTGACCCTGGCATTTTAGCAAACTATAGACCTATATCAAATCTCCCCTTTACTTCTAAAATTCTTGAAAAGGCTGTTGCAACTCAGTTGTGTGACCATCCTCAGAGGAACGGTTTGTTTGAAGTTTTTCAGTCGGGATTTAGAGTACATCATAGCACAGAAACAGCACTGGTGAAAGTTACCAACGACCTTCTTATGGCATCAGACAATGGACTCGTCTCTATACTTGTCCTACTAGATCTTAGTGCTGCATTTGACACTATTGATCATAGTAT
>JBBMJY010000006.1:15051089-15083274 GCA_037833715.1 Toxotes lorentzi
GCCAGGTTTTGTCTCATCTGTAAATAAATCAATAATGTATGTCCTTTCAGGTTGTGGGAAACCCTGAACACTGATCAGAGCATCATGTCGGAGTTGACCGGCAAGGTCCAGACTGTACTGGGTCTGGTGGATCCAGACCAGCTGGGTCGCACAATGACCCATGAGCACCTGACCATGAGTTTTGAGTGCTGCTACTTCCCTCCTCCTCTGGGTGACGAGGCTGTGGCGGAGAACCCGTTCCAGATGCAGCACATGCACTGGCTGAGACAAAACCCCTACAGCTGCCACGAGAACCTGCTCCTGCAGCAGGAGACCAGTGCCGTGCGGGAAGAGCTGCTGGCCTACAGAAAGGCCGGCGGGGGCACGATAGTGGAGAACACCACCGCAGGTATTGACCGGGACCTGCCCACACTCCGGCAGCTGGCCAAGGACACGGGGGTCCACATCATCGCAGGAGCCGGGTACTATGTGGACTGCACCCACACTGAGGCCACCAAGAAAATGAGTGTGGAGAAGGTCTGGCCCAGTCTGACAGCGAGTGTAGCAGTAGCCAAAACCTGGCACACACACTTTTGTCAGGAAGCTTAAAACAATTTAAAGTTAACTGTGAAAGCTTCATGTGTATGTGTGTCTCCAGTAAGCCACTGGTTCTGTATGTCTCAGTCATAGGAAGAACGACCTGGATCGGTTTCTTGAAGAGATAGAAAAGAGAAATCAGAAAAGTGTCATTTCAGTACATTAAGATAGCAGGTACCAGTCTGAGGAGCAATGTTTTCCTTCTTTAACTAACTCCTGACTTCCTGCACGCCAGCTCACAGACATCATCGTTGGAGAGGTGCTTCACGGCGCAGACGGTACAGACATCCGCTGCGGTGTGATCGGAGAGATCGGCACCGGCTGGCCCATCACAGAGAGCGAGAAGAAGGTGCTGAGGGCCACGGCTCAGGCTCAGGCTCAGCTCGGCTGCCCTGTTATCATTCATCCCGGCAGAAATCCTGCTGCCCCAGCTGAAATCGTCCAGATTCTGCAGGAGGCTGGTGGTGACATCAGCAAAACTGTCATGTCTCACCTGGACAGGTGAGAAGGCCCAGAGAGCATTTTGCATAATCAGGGAATTGAAGAAATTGAACTATATAAATCAGCCAACAGTGTAAATAAACGTTTCATCGGTGAAAGTTAGGAATTAAGGCGTTGTTTTCCATTAGCCCCCGTACTCCTGTCATCTGTCCTGTTGCTACTTTTCCCATGTCTCCCCAGTGTTTGTTTTTCTCTTTGCTTTTACTAAATATAATTGTGTTAGAATTTATTATAATTCATTTCACCATCTCCACTTTGAATATATCTTTAGCTCTGTATAGGCTGAAAGAAAAGCAGCCCTCTTCCTGTTTTGTATTATGAGATAATCCATAAGAAATAATGTAAAACTAAATTTGCACCTTCTCCTCATTTGTCTACTCACATTTCAATGCTGAGCTTCGCTTGTGGCAGGGAAATCTTGTTTGGCATCAACAGCAGCAATCAGTGTTCTGAAATGCATTGGGATATAAAATCTGGGTGGAAACTGATTTAAACTGTTGTGCTTTTTATAAAAAAACAAAAAACACAACAACGAAATGACAAGTCATATCATTTAAACACTGCTTTGTGTTAAGATGCCAATTTTACTGCCTTTTCTCAAAACTCCGAAAGACAAAAAGATGGTATTAAATGTTCCTTAGTAGCTGAGTCACTGCTGTGCTGGTCGCTGGTATTTTGCATGCTTAGGACAGTTACAGAAATTGCATTGTACAGTAAACGTTTAACCCTTTATAATAACTGAATAAAATGTTTTTAAAGAAACATTTAGCACCTTGACTTCATCCTCTTTCTGTTCTCTTCTTGCAGGACTATATTTGATGAGAGTGAACTGCTTGAGTTTGCTAAACTGGGGAGTTACCTGGAGTACGATCTGTTTGGAACGGAGATGCTGAACTACCCATATAACCTGGAGGTGGACATGCCCAGTGACAGCCAGAGAGTCAAGGCGTGAGTAACAGGGTTAAACTTGTGTAACCACAATACAATCCATTTTGTTTTTGTTTGAGAAAATTCCTTTATATATTTTTTGGGTTTGTGTGTAGAAGAAGATTCCACATGAGAAGCTTTTTTTTTTATTGGACTAAGTGCTGTTTTTGTTTTTCACTTCCTGTGGAGAGGAGAGTGCGTCCTGCAGTTTTTTCACGCTAATCTCCCACCACAATGTAGAGAGGAGTGACGAATTAATTAAGGTGCTTGCAGCATTCACATTCTGGCCAGATGTTTATCCACACACTCAAAAGACAGGTGTAACAACGCATGAACGCAGACTGGTATTTACAGTATGTTGTTTAGCTTAACATTTTTAGTAGTGTTATGTTCTAGGCCCCTTGGTTTTCACAAGTTTCCTTTGCTTGTGTACAGCTTGGCATTCCTGGTAAAGGAAGGCTACGAGGACAAGATCGTGATCGCACACGACATCCACACAAAGAACCGCCTGACTAAGTACGGCGGCCACGGCTACTCTCACATCCTGAAGAACATTGTGCCGAAGATGCTGATGAGGGGCTTCACACAGCACCAGGTGGACAAGATACTCATCGACAACCCGAAACACTGGTTGACCTTCAAGTAAAGCAAAAAGAAAAAAAAAAGGAGACTCGAGGCAGGTGTAGGATGTAGCGTTAATTTTATCTTCAGATGATGAACATCTCACAATGAATATTTTGAGATCTTTGTAATAATCACAGTCGAAAGGGTTTTATAAATGTGCTTTTTGGACCCTTAAACCAATAAGCTCACAGTGGTTGTGCATAAATTTGTCTTTAAAGTCAATGTTTTTAAATTTTTCAGCAAAGCTAAAAGTTTTGTAACTTTGCATTTTCAATGGAAAATAATTACAGGCTGTTGTTTCATCCAGCTGAAATAGTTTTTATAGAGCTACTTATTAATTCAAAGTTAATTGTATATTTGTGATTGTACATTATTCACTTTGTAAGCAAATTATCTAAAGGGCCCTTGCAGGATCACAGTGCCTCTCATTAGCAGTCTTGTTCTGGTCCCATTTATGTCAGAAAAAAAACCCACAGCTTTTCCTTGTGTGCAGAAATGTAAATGCAATCTAAGACAAATATTTTCCATTCTCTGGAGGTATCGTCTACAGTGGTGCTCACAAATACGGTGCTAATTGATTTTTCAATGTCGGTGTCAATGTCATAGCTGCGTTCTTTGTGTTTGTATGTGATATTTCTGCAAACATGTTGATGGAAGGAAAATAATGAGCGTGTTAGTAATCAGTATGCTGCTCTGCTCTCGACACAATGCGGCTGTGTTAGATGAGTTGTCCTGTTGCCCCTCAGTGGGTGTCTGGGTGTCTATGGGAGGCTGACTGTCTGGCAGGCCCAGATGAAGGACATGTTCTCCTCTCACCTGGGAACAGGTGGCCTCACAGGGTGACTTCACCACATGATCAATGGCATGATAGCAACAGCTGACTGTGCACTGTGAAAAAAAAAACAACTTTAAAACTTTGATTAATCTTCTGAGAAGATTACATAGTGAGACAGAGGATTTCGTTTTACATTATATTTTACATTTCAGCTGACAGTCTTATTGGGAGGGGGCTTAACAGTCAGCAGGCAGATCGATTAATGTGGTGAGCTCGAGGAAACATTTCTGTACGTGTGACTGTCCAGTTTTCTGATGGTGACTAACTACCAGACCACCCCGTTGCCCCAAGCAGCTGTCATATTGGGACAGACAAGAAAAACGAATTAAGCTGATCAGTTGGTGGCAGTGCTTCAATGCAAACATCAGAGTGGCCCTTCACAGATTTCTATTCTTCTTTAAAGTCTTTTTATGTTGCACAGTTCAAATGTTATTGTTTTTTTTTTATAATCATGCATCATCACTACAGCTTTGAACATTTTCAGTCAAAATGCAACAGCTATCACATATTTTTTGAAAAATAAAGCACACTTATGGACTAACAACACTTGTGAACAGAGTGGTGATTATGTGACTATCATTTTAGCATCTCTAACACAACGCTAAAGTTCAATACAACTTTGAACTTTTAATCTACATTCAGTCAGTATGTGTTACCACAACAGCTACAGTATGTTTGACATATCAGCAAACTTAATTTATAAAGCTTGAGTTCGTTCAGAGTGCACTAATCAATCTGACAAAGGTACAATTCAACGCTGTACGAAGTAAAATTCATTATTAATATCCTATGATTACATTGTAAGAGCATCGCTATTGCAAAGTACAGTCCTTTTCTTTTTTTTTCGCATGACTTCCTCCGCATCTTCCTTGACTCTTTTGCAGGATGGAAATGGTGAGCTCTGTCTCTATAATCCAACTGACAATGAATCGAGACTGAGCAATGAAGCAAGCTAATATGCAGAGCAGGTCCCCTCCCTCAGCAGATCTTTTCCGTGTTTCAATCAGCGTACAACATGAAGCCGGAGAAGGTGCTGTACTTGTTGTTGTTACCCCCATGCGCCTTCCCGCCATCGAGTTTGATGTAAATCTCGTCCCCGGGCTCGAGGTGTAGGACAACACTGTTGCTGGCGTAGTCGTAGTTCTGGTCGGCGTCTTGGGCAATGGCACTGGCTCTCACCTGGAAGGAAAAAAAAGTGTGATAAAGTCAGAGTCGTGAACTGATCCATCAGGTCAGGTGGCAAACTCGTTGCTTTTATTTCAGCCTTAAAATAACCATCAGACAACTTTGAATCGTGTGGGAAATGTGTTATTGGGGTGTATTTCCATGTACAACCGTGCGTAAAACTTGTGCGTAAAATATGTAAAGTCTAAATTTGTTCGTAAAATTAGTGTCAGTGTCTCTTCGGTTTGCGTTGTACAAAAGATCCAAAGAGAAAGGCTTATTCATTCAAGCTGTTGTTACATAATTATACCATGAAGCCTCCTACCTGGTTGTTTTTACAGAGGTCAGCCCACATGCTGGTTCCATCTCCGCCTCTCATTAGCACATGGTATACAAAGAAGTAAATCCCCGGTATTGAGCAGGTGAATTTCCCAGTAGAGGGATCGTAGTGGTTGCCAAGATTTGTGACCACGTCGTCAAATTTCAGCACTTCATATCCTTCATGCTGCTTCTTCAGTCCTGCATAAAATGCAATCTTTGGGACTGTGTTGTAAGTGGCAGCGCTGATGGCACCGGTGGGCCCATTTGCTCCGGGTGCTCCGGGTGGACCCGGTGGGCCTGGTGCCCCTCTCTCTCCGGGAGGACCGGCAGGTCCAGGTGGCCCGGGCTCGCCAACCGGACCCCTCGGACCCATCCTCCCGGCGCGCCCCGGCTCTCCTTGAGGACCTTGGATGAACGTCGGAAGCGACTGAACCAGACGGTTGTCTTTGATCGGATTGGTTGCCTTGGCCGTGGCCGTAGTTGCGGTCCCGTGAGAGTCGCATACCATTTGACAGGATCCGAGCATCTCGTAGCGAGCAGGAGTCCCTGCGGAGTTCACCACGACAGGGATCAAAACCACCAACACCAGCACCAGCGCGACGCCACAAACACCAGTTGCGATCATCTGCGCTCTGCGGACTCGCGGTGTTCTCCGGAGTGGATGGTCTTCCAGCCTGCTTGTGGGCGATATTTTTGCAGAGAGAAGAATTTCACCAGTTCTTGTGTTATACCCAAACTTTTGGAGACAGGATAGTCCTTTAAATGTTTAGGCGCAAAAGTAACCATCCACAATTTTTACGCGCTGCAGTATCCGCCCAGCTGGTTCATCTCCACTTTCACACCGTAAGAAAAACAAGCAAAATATTTTGCGAGAGGTAAAAACTAAACAATCTGCGTTATGTCAGCTGCAGAAGTTTCTGCCCACCACGGTGCCACAGGAGAGAATGGGCTAAAAATTAAGCGTTGCCCGTTTCAGTGTTTGGAGAGGGAGGGGAGGGGTGGAGGTGATGGATGGGTTAGAAACCATGCATTTCTTCAATCAAAAGAGAGAAAGTGAAAAACATACAAACGTCGATGCAACTTTGAAGTTTTAAAACGTGACTACCTTATTTTATGCATTTGTTTGTGAAGTCAAGGAGCTACTTTCATTTCAAAAGGCTTTCAAATACTGTGCATTACTTTTGCTATTGATGATTTTAGCGTCAGCCCGCATCCCACAAGGTGTTGTTAGCAGTTATCCAAACAGCTCTAAAGGTCTTGAGCATAATTAGGCCCATTAAAGACAAAAAGCTATACTCCTTTGGCACCTGGTCACACCTTGGTGGCTCCCCATGTCCAATTTATCATTTGGAGGAAATCTATAGGCAAGAGCCACTGAAAGGAAGAGGGGAGTCACTAGGAGCTGGCAGTGAAGGATGACTTCACACAGATATAGCCTACTGATGAAATGACTGAATGCTGAGGCATTTAGAGCGAAAATAGGATGAGATCATTTAATTATCAATGGGAATGAATCATTAGCAACTGTAAGTTTAAAAAAATCTAAATTGTTGGTTGTAATGTTGTAATAATTTTATAAGTTTACTTAAGATTTACAACTGGATTTTAAATTATTTATAAAATGATCCAAACATATTGATTTCTAAGATTTAAAACCAAATGTCCTGCTCAGATAAAACTTCAGCACAGTGGCTTCTCTGGGGTTTGAGTGATGAAGGGCTAATTCTTGGCGAGGAGGGCAAATGATGATATGCTCATGAATACAGAGGCAGTCACTCTGTGTCGATGGCACCTTACGGCCAGGTGGAGAGATAGATGAACAGGAGGGGAAAACATAGATAGCCTTGTTTGTTTTGGAGGAGGAGGGGGCGCTGATTGCAGAGCGAATGAGATTCTACAGACGTTCAAATGCAACAATGCGTTGAATCGTTATCTCAACAAGTGTCATACAGAACTGTCAACACACACAACAAGATAAAAGATATAATTAAAAGGGCTAAAGAAATAAAAATGAACTGGGAAACTTGACCACAAATATCAAAGAAATATAGTATGTAGTTTTGATGTATACATGCACAAAATCTGGTTTCTCAGTCTGAAGACACGTCATAATCTCCTTGATCCATCATATAAATTATGCCATAAACCAAATATTGTCATATTTGTATCTGCTGTGTTGTGGTAGATATATGAAAGCACATCAAATATTGAGATCCACAAATCATTTAAGGAGATGCATGACCAGGTCATATTGCTGCTAGTGACTGGTAACAACATGTAGCCCAGTTGACCTCACCAAACAGCAGACGAAGTTAGTGACCAGCTGGTGGAAACTTGTGCGAAATGTAACCTGTTCAAGGCAATGAACATAAACCTGGGCCATTCAAAAACATGTAAAACAACTAGAGCTTTAAAGGCCCTGAAAAACAAAGTTCATCAGCTTCTTACCATGAGTGATGGGGTCCTACATGAACACATTTTCTGCCCGAGGTTTGAGCAGTTTTGGTTATTTCTCATCGGAGATTCCTGTTGTCTGTATTTTGTTTTGTTTGTGCTCTTCTTATTGGATTTTAAGTGGGTGGGACCCACCTTGAAAAAGGTGATGTCACTTACCAATCAGGATTCAGCAATATTTTATTCAAAATAGGATCATCAGTTAGCACCATTAACACTTACAAAATGTCGTAGCTTATAAATAAATTTTAAAAAAATCCTAAACATTTATCTTAAACCACATTTATCAGGTTTCAGGTCAGATACCTGTATGTTGACTATATTCCATATTATCTCTTTTACTTTTCACTCTTAACAGGTCGTATATTAACAAGCCAACGTTAGCTTCGTCAGTTGGTTCAGTCAGTAACACAACACACACACACACACACACACACACACACACACACACACACACTGTAACTGTAATTATGGCATTTTTAGTCATGAACACATAAGCTTATAAGTGGCCCATTATGACTGATTATACAGTCTTGGTCTGATTGCAAAACTTTAGAGAGTAAAACCAGACTTAAAAATGGATGCTGAAAATTTCATAATTATAGTAAATTCCTCTCATAATTTCCCCTTCAAATGAAAAAAAAATCCTTGTTTTTATTGGCTGAGTTGTGATATATATTTTTTTAATTTTCCTCTTAGCATTTCCTGCTTTTGTTTAATTTTATTTATGTATCTTTGTTACTGCTGACAGTAGTTTGGGAGGGCACTGCATTATCATTTCTTAAAGAACACATTTTCTGTGGGATGGGTGCAAAGTGAGAAATAGAATAGTATATAATAGAAGAGTATATGAAGACACACATGCACATGCATACACACACAGACACAGTGGGACATACTGTGGTGCTATGAGTCAGTGAACACTTGTTAGTGGTCAGACTCTTTCCCTCCAGTTGGCACGAGCTTCCAGTGACTCAGGGTGACTTGTCAACCAGGAGTCAGAGTGAACAGCAGTGTCAAAATGCACCAAAAGCTGTGGGAAGAAGACACAACTTATATTAGAAAGCTTTTCACAGTATCACACCAATTGAATCAAAGTGTGTATATATATCTATATATATATATATATTTTGTTTCTGTTAAAAAAACATCTAGCATGTGTCCAAAGTTGACTTTCATTGCTCTTTTCCAGCACAAGAGCTTAGTTTCTCAGCTCACCTCCGCCGCTGTATTGAAAGATTCCTCTGGTGGTGGAGAGCTCTGACAGGTTGTTTTGAGTCGCGACTTTGGAGTTCATTTACAACCAGTCAGGCAGAAGTCCTGGGGGAGCCTGATGATTTTTGACATCCGGACAAGCAGATGTTCAGAGGACATGAATAAAACATACAGCCCATCTGACCACAGACCGGAGGCTTTCCGAGTGTCTAATGAAATATGAGGCGTGATTTCAATTCACACACACACCAAAAAAATCCCTTTGTCAGTAAGTGTGATGCTGCATGAAATATGTATGACATTTATGTAGCCTGACCTGAGTGGCTAAGCAGGGTTCAATTGTGGTTATGACAATCAAAGCTAAGACAGGTTTGTCAAACAATCTGTGTGGTGAATGGAAAGGAAGCTGAATGGACCTCTCATTACCAGCGAGGAATATAAACAGAAATATTATGTGACCATTGACACCCAAGTGTTTATCAAACGCTAAAACTCCATGTGTGCCGGACAGTGATAAGATGCATGTCCCTAAGTTCTTTTCACACGTTCTGCTCTTTCAGACTTTGAGTGTTTATTTTTCTTTTCCACAGAAGAGCCAGTGAAAAGGCTGGGCTCAACAGTTCAGCTCAGCAGGGGGATAACAGAATGCGCTACCACACCACCCACTCAAAGCTGGTCTTGTACTGTATTTAAGATGGAGAAGCAATCACAATCGCTCAGGGTGGGACTTTAGTTGCATACCGGAGAGCAGGGATTTTCATTCAAGTGAAAATCAAGGTGTGATTGGTGATTGTTTTGTTTGATTTCATTACTTGCTTTTAGCTGACAGACGAACAATTACTTTAAGACCTTTATTTTCTTTATTTATCATTTCCTGTGTCAGTATACTGCAATGTACTGCCAGAAAGCGTTCTCCATGTTCTCCGCTCTTGAATGGACCCCTGAAAGAATGAAATGAATTCAGATTTGTAAATTAATGAAAGCAGTGAGTAAGGACTGTTCAGAGCTTCAAGTACACTCCAGGTTGTTTGTTGAGAGAAAAAACATAGAGAAAAATAGATCCTGAATTAAAATTCATGAATTGCACATGAAGATATTTATGAATACAAGCTTGTGGAAATACTAGTGTCCGTGGGTGTTCTATAGAGCCTCCTATACGTCTGTTTATGAACTTTATCAAAACAGGCCAGTAAAAAAAATTACAATACTTCCCTTTCTTAAACTCCTTCTAATCAAATCCTCTAATTAAATTGTTGTCTGTAATTCGAGTTTGAAAAGTCACACTTTCTTAAAAGAGGTGGAAAGTCTACCAGGGCACTGGGACTATTTTATTTGTTCCACTTGTTTCTGATGCAAATCACCTTGTGTCAGTCATTTTCAGAATCGTGTTTTTTTTTTTTTATTGATTCTAGTGCAGGGACCTGTCTTACTTTCCATCATATCACGATAAAAGGCAAAGGCAACAAGAGGAGGACATCTAACTAGTAAATATGGATGTAAACAATAAGAGTTTCAAACTTTCAAGAAGAATCTGCTTTGCAAAGGCTTTTGAGTAGACAAATGCCTTCAGCACAGTTGTTGGACCTCAAGGATACACAGTGAATTTTTGCAAGTCACACTGATTGAACTTTAGTTTTACAAGAAAACTCTACAGGAAACGTTTCTAAAACAGAAAGGATACGATGAGACGCAGATTTTTCGTGTTCTACTGTACAGTGAAAGTAACACATTATAAGTTGCCTTATTTGTATCAGCTGTTCTTTGATTATTACGAGCTCACAGGGTTAAATAATGCTATAGCTTACATTTTATCACCCATGACTGTAGCACTACCTACTAATTCAATGAAAAGATCCTATTTTCGTCTCTGCAGCGTCCTCCTGTTGTTCAGCAGGAGCTCAACGCTAAGCATGTTATTACTCATGCATACAGTCTGTGAATAAGATGTTGAATCATGAGTTTGTGATGAGAAGTTCAGCAACAATCTAGAAAATCCTACGATTGTTTTAGAAGAAGAGAAGTTGATCACTCTAAACCAAAGAACTATTCATTTTAAGCTGTGAAGCTGATTAAATGGGAAGTACTTGATATTGACTTGTTTCAGAAGTCTGCCAAAAATGACCCAGTACAGGGAGATAACACTCATTTGAGATATTTTCTTTTCTGGATTAAATTAATCCAAATTTCTGATTTAAATCAATTAAATCAGAAATAATAATAATAATAATAATAATAATAATAATAATAATAATAATAATAATAGTAATATAGGGTCCATTCAGCTTAATGAGCTGAATGGAGTTTTTTGAAATTTATTTTTACCTTCACCATTTATGTACTTTAACTCAAGGAAAAATTTGAAGCACTTCCGCAGCACTTTTACTTGTGATGTAGTTTTGTGTTGTCATATCACTACTTTATCTTATGTAAAGGATCATTATACTTCTTCCACTATTGTTGGTTTAGGAAGAAGTGAGAGGACATAGTAAGCAGTAAACGTTGCACATTTAAGGGGTCAATTTTGAAGGTTATATTTCAAACTATAATTACAATAACAATATAATTACAAGGAAGCAACAAGGAAATATTTGAGTAAAGCCTTATCGACATTTAGCAGTATGTGTAAGTATCTCTAAGGAAATGCCCGGCCTTGCATTCCAGGAGTGTTTTGGTTGCTCACAGTAAACCTTTATGCATTGCAACCTGGAATACAGGATTACAACAAAGGATTATAACAAAACCAAATCCCCTATGCAACAACAACAACAACAACAACAACAACAAAAATAAGTAGATTGATTTTCATCGAGATGTCAATCGATGCACTGTTTCGCTGATGGCATCAGAGGGCGGAGTGTCACATTTTCTGCCGATGAGATTGAGCGGCAGCGAGGGGCTTAGTGGCAAATACAATCGAGGAGTGTAAACATACCGAGGGCCGCAAGAGGTCGATCAATGCCTCCAGTCTGGGATTGATTAATTACCCCAAGAAAGAGACTGAGGTGTGAGGGCACCAGAGAAACCTGATCAGAACAAGATTTATCACCCAATCTCTGTATCATCCCTCCCTCCCTCTCACTGTTTTGTCTTCTTTACTTTTTTTTTTTTTTTTTCAAAATGTGCCCTTCTCCACTTACTAACTTGAGTGTATGTGAAAATGTGAATGGCTCTTTAACATGTTCAAGGGGTTTAAAAAAAAAAAAAGAAATAGAACTAAGTTATGGTAATTTTAACCTACATTTTGGAACGATATAAAATTCAAATATCATAGAAAAACTGTATGGCCCCACTGAAAGATTCCTTTCAACAAGCTATAACATGTTTCGGAAGCATGGTACTTGTCACAATATGCCAAACTATTACTTTGATGAGCCTTTGAAAACAAAAAACACACTTGAAGTGAATATTACTTTTATTAGATGCATAAAAATGAATACATTGGTGTAATAGGTTGTTTTTGTGATGGCTAAATGTGTTAGGTTAGAAGAAATGTACAGATTAAACAAACAAAATATGACAAATATTAGTAAGTGAGCTTATTTTATTACCTCACAGAGCCAGGCTGGTTGTTTCCCCCTGTTTCTGGTCTTTACGCTTTGCAGTATAGCCCTACACTAAGAGGACAAGATTTTTTGAGCAATGTGACAATGCTACCTATTATCTGGCTTCAGTTTCCTCTAACGTTGTTGTTGTCTTTAGGTCTATGTTTCAAACTGAAAAAAAAAAAAAAAAAAAAACTGATAGAAAAAAAAAGGACATAACACGGAAACAAATCAGGCTCACATTCAGAAAGAAGCAAACACATGAGAGGGGAAGCAGAAATCTCCTTTTCCCTCAGATGTACAATTACACAACAGCTAAGTGCAAATCACTGTGTTCAACATAGTGATTGCGACAAAAGAGTTTACAGTGTTAAGTAGTAGCCACAAGTCATACCTGCAAGAAAACAATGCAGTTGCTGATTAGAGATACTGATGGTTCTTTTGACTCATTTACACTTTCCATAACGCATCAGTTCCATTTACAGCTCATTTTAATTTTAGCATATTGATAACATGCAGGGGAAAGATAGAAGCACACCTGGATAATTTCTGCATACTTTTTGTAGACTTCTTTGCTAACAAATTGGTGAGTCTGGCCTCAAAGAATGATAAGTGTGAGTATCTTAAGAAATTCTGGGAATCACAGACATATCTTACCCAACCATACTCTGTATAAATCCTCCTTACATGATAATGCATCAAATTCATTCAAGCAAAAAAAAAAAAAAAAAAAAAAAAGCAAAAAATGCAATCATGGCGAGAAAGATGGTATTTTCCAGCTTCTAGATTCAAAAGTTGAGCCCCCACGTTTTAACCAGATATGCGTTTAAAGTAAAAACAACCTCCAGCTGTGAGGCTGATTGAACAAATTTACCTTCCACATCAGCCATTCAGGCCTGAGGACACGGACATTGTGGCCTGTTATTTTCCATGGTTCTATGTGGGAGGCATTTAATGGTAGATTTGATGATTTTTAGAGTGAGTATATTAAAATGTGATTACTTTTTTGGCCAATAAAGAAAACATTTTTCTGCCTTTGTGCACCATCTCCAGTAACGTTACTCATCCCACTCCTATCATATGTTAGTTTAAGATTATTGTTATCTGCCAGACCCACCTAGCTGGTCCACATAATGAAGTATATTTTAACAAAATCAGGTGAAAATAACTAATAAGAGTTCACGTTTCTAAAACCTTTGGTATGAGTCTTTTGTGACATTTTCATTTTCATACTAAATACCAGCCAAAGTTAAGACTTGGACGACTTGGATCTACAGAATATTGAAAACACAACGGTCAGTTCACAAATACCACTGGATCTCAATAAGCTATTCCAGTCTGCCATGTGAATCTCCTCATATAAGACTGTACACAGTGGATAAAGACTGGTCATCGTCATAACCAGGAAAGCCACATGACAGCGCTGATGTCTGATGCATGACTGTCTCTCTGTCGCCCTACATCCTCACCCGAACTAATGATGACCTTTGATTCCCAAAAGATGTCAGGAGATGAGAGAAAAAAATGCAAACGCGCCCAATTAATTTAGGGTGAAGAGGACTGGAACGTGTGAGCACGTCATGCTTCTGGGGTGAATGGTGAGATGGTTCAGGAAAGACAAAGCTCAGTATAATTAGGATTCAGGAGGCCCTTTGTCAAAGATAATTAAAGCTGACAGCCACTGTGGAGTAGAGAGGAAGAGAGCAGAAAACCCCTTCAAACTACAAGCTTCACTTTAACACGCTCTCTATGTAGTCCTTCAGTCTCTATACCTCACACACACACACACACACACACACAGACCCACACACACACAACCTGCAGTGCCATTCATCATCCCAGCTTGCTTGGAAACTGCATACTAGGCAATAAAATAGATGACAGACTAACAGAGACAATAAAGGGAGTTGTGGTATCTACACAACAAGCCTTTTGAGCCTGAAATTAAGTTGAACAGTATCATTATCTGAGGTGACAGTTTCAGCAGTGAGCAGACAGCTCACATCTCATCTTTCTCACAAATCTGCGTGAAGTCTGAGGAGTGACCTCGCTCTTTACCTCCGAGGTGGAAATTGTCTACATGACTTGGCTAATTATCAGTTTAGTTGCAGCATAACAAGGATCTATCCTTTTGTTCAGCTTAACACATAACTACCCTAAATTACCACAAAGACGAACATTAAAAAAATGTTTATCTATGAATGGATCTATGAATCCGTTTGATTAAAGTGAGACCAGCCACTGTGGCTGGATAATTTTCCTCATTTTAAAACTGCACTAATTAATATTTTTATATTAACAATGGATTTTTATATTAACAATGGATCAAAAAACAATTAATGTTTAAAGTAAAAACAACTTCCATCTGTGTGGCTGGAATTTTTCTTTCTAACATTGTATAGTCTTATTTTAATTTAACCCCGTTGTTAATTTGAATGAGAAACATGTTGTGAATGAGACTCTCTCCTTTGGCCTTAAATAGAATGATGAATAGAGGTAGGAGATGACTAACCACTGTCAGTTTATGTTTTAGACTGTTTCTTTTCAAATATAAGACAAACTGCTATTACATAATAAAAGGATATGAAGACATAAGGTTAAATAATGCAGCTGTGACATTTTGGGACATTACATCTTCACGATCAAAGGACATGACCTATTTCTATTATTATAAACTCTAAACATATCTGAAAGCTCTTTCCAAAATAATGAGGCAAACCGCTGACTGTTACATTTATTTTTGATTCTACAAAATCATTTCTCAATCATCATGCAAACGAGACTTTCCTGTATCCTCCTCCTCCCTGTCAAGTACAGCCTGCAGGAATGAAATATTTTCACCATTTGTACACATACTCGTACAAGGTTTTAAGCAGCATCACACTGTTTTCAGTTGTACCTTTGTTTTTTTATAAGCTTGGCATTGACATAGATAATCTATCTCTCGTACTCACGAATACACAGACCTATAGTATAATACATCTTTCAAAACTGGAACAACAGTAGACGAGGCCATATTTTTCTTAATAAACTGACAAGTGTCTCTGAATTCACTTCTTCATCTCCAGTTTTTTGTTTTGTTTTCTGACACAAAACAGTGCCTAGTGTACTGTCCACCAATGTCCAAATGAAACAGCTGTAGAGGCTGAAGTGCGTCATCACAGAGACCACCAGAGCCGCCGTAGAGAAGGCACTTACTAGTGACAGATAAATTGTGATTGGCTGAGTTCTTTTTGTTGTGGTTGGTGAGCTCCTCCCTGGAGGACAAAACAGGTGTGGAAATTTAAGAATACTGGTGGGTGAATTTCTGGTGGAACTCCTTGACTTTGTTCAGCAGGATCTGCAGCTTGTCTTTCGGTGGCAAGATGGTCATTCTGGGCGGGAGAGCGGAATAAAGTTCAAAAGTCAAAAATGAACTGTTTACTGAGTAATGTAACAAGAGGAGATGCCTTGGCAAAGAGTTAAAGATTATTGTGGATGTCAAAGAGCCACCTAAGAATTATATATCTAGTTATTCAATAACTAGAGAGAGTATAAAGGGAAAATGTCTGACAATAATTCTCCTCTTTAAACTGAGGAAAAAACTTTGTTTCCTAATGTAGTGGCAACTGAGTACCTTACAACAAAGGAAAAAGCAAAGATTTTTAGTCAAGGGACTACCTGTAGATATCAAATTGGCTCAAGGAAATTGTGAGGGGCAGTTTTCACTATTTTCAGACGTGATACAGTTGCAGCCGAAGAAGATTTCTGTACCTGAAGTGGAAGGTTCCATCCTTCTGGCCAAAGCCGCTTCCAGGTACGAGGCAGATCCCTGTCTCCTCCAGCATCTTCATGCAGTAAAACATATCTGGCTGCTGACCCATAGCCTGACAGAGAGAAAAAGAAACATGATACAGCTAGTTGAGCCTTCATTTTTATTTCAGTACAGGTGGCCCTCAGCTTTGAAGACATCTTTTCATAAGAACACAAAACAAAACAAGATGAACACCAATTTGAGGTAAAACAGATCTGAAGTGGATCTGCTTTGCTTTGGATCAAAAGCTCTTTAACTGCTCAGAACTGCACAGATGCTCTATTAAAATTAAAATCTGTGTCCATGCATTGTTTTTTTGGGAAAAGCACAGTGAAGAACAAGATTTGGTGGTACGGTGTGATCAGGATAGTGAGCAGAGTCATCGGGATTGATCAAGAGTCAGTAGGTCAGCTTTACTCTGACCTTATCCTTTGTTAGGCTAATCAGATTCTCAGTCCGGCCTCACTGAAATTCCAACTGTGCAGTCAACCGGGAGACAGAACTGAAACCACAAGCTATCGGAAATCATTTGTTCCCTTTAGCAAACAGTGGTGGATGCACAGTGAACCTGGTTAAAGAGTTATTTAATCCAGCATAGCTAGGTCTTGTGTCTTACATCTTCCCAAATTTAATTTAATACCAGCCCAGATTTTGGTTGTTCGTAATGGAACATGAGTGTTAGTGAATCGAGGGCTGTTGAGACCGTGAAGAGAAATAGTAAGTGAATAATAAGTAGTAGAGTGGAGTGGAGTGGTGCATTGAGAAAAAAATTCTTATATAACTGTACTGTCTATTTTATTCCTCCCTTCTTTGCTACTTCTGATCAATGTCATTGCCTTGAAGCGAAAATACAATCAAATCTGAATCACAGAAACGTTTATAAGAAGGTTAAGGACTGACCATGGCCTCTTTGATGGCTTTTTCAGGGATGGTTATGCGAGGGAAGGAGTACATAGCACCCTGCACAGGATTGCAGCTGATACCTTGCACCGTATTGAGAACCTGCTCTGTAAGCTTGGCCTTCTCTGCTAAGGCACTTAAGGTGGCAGTGCGCTCCTGGATGTGGGAGAGAGAACAGAACATATAGAAGAGAGAAAAATAAAATTACAGTAAACCAAAGAGAGAGGTTACTAGAATCAGAAAACACATGGAAACTACATTTGCACCACCTGTGACTGACCGTACAAGAAACATTCATCTTGTGTAGCAATACCTGTCTTATCGAGCTCAAGGTTGTCTGGAGGAAATGTTCGCCACAGAAAATGGTATTTGAAAAAAATGAACCCCATTAATAGCAAACTAATTTTTAATAAAACGGGAATAATGGGATTCACTGTACTACAAAATGATTTCAGTTTCACAGAGATCTGAGATAAAACAGTATTTAACAATTAGCATGCACGCCATTTTAACACAGCAACATATACATGTAAAGGACGATATTCTATAAATGGCGATACATTTTCAAAAAGGCTAAACAGGCAGAGGGAAGAAGTGCTCTACTTTTTGTTTGGGAATAAAATGAAACACCTTGAGTATCATAATAAATCTGAAGTTTTCAGTGTGTTAAAATTAATTAAAACAGCCAATTGCTAGATAAAATCCATAATGAACGACAATGTTCTGATGGTACACTGCAAAAAGAATGTGCAATCTTACCGGTGCCAGTGTACTGATAATGCCTAACAACAGATTATGTTTCATCAGATTATGTACTGTATTGGTGAATTGATTATCTGTTCCACCCCCAGAGTAAATAATGATGCAGGATGTAAACTGTGTACCTTGATGAAGTTGTCAAATGAAGGCTCCCCAGGCTGAGGAGGGTTGACCACCAGGTCCATTAGAGCCTGACCGGGAACAGGAGGACAGAGACGGACCGACACCAGCTTGGTCAGCTGGGCCTTCACCTCATCATCCATGTTGATGATCTCCATGTAGCCTCCACGGAAGCCACACCTAATCGGGAGACGAAAACATTATGATGTGACCAATTAGCGCCTCCCTGCTGTATGCCTTTGCCAACCAGACAAGTTGCAGTTTACATCAATGTCTGTCCAGACTCATAATACACAGTATGCAGTGGATGTTGAAGGAATTTCACAAAAGGTATTCTGAGTTTTTTTTTTTGGCAAAATGGAAGTTCACTATATTTACATGGATTATTGAGTACAGAGGACTGACAGAGCTTTGTCACAGCAATCACTTGAAGCTCACTGCCAACAAAATCAGTGAGCCTGGGAAAAGTGTTTTGCACAACATCATGATGTCATAGTGAAGCTGAACTTTGACCTTTTGGATATAAACTGTCATCACTTCATCATTTTATCCTCTTAGACATCTGTGTTAAATTGTTTTCATAATTAGCGAATAAAGTCTTGAGTTTGAGAAGTCACGGTGACCTGGACCTTTGACCACCAAAGTCTAACCAGGTCATCCTTAAACCAAAGTGAATGTTTGAAGAAATTCTAGCAAGGTTTTCCTGAGATATCACATTGCGGCTATGGATGTCGCCGGCATGGAGGCATAAAAAGACAGAAAGCAGCGCAAACCAAACAAGTTACAGTAAACAAAGGGAACTAGCTGTCAACATTTTTGTCACAAGGTCTGACAGATTTATCCAAGCACGAAAGTGAGATGACTTACTCTCCCATGTAACACTTTGAAGTGGAGTGGAAGGATGCCAGTTCCACTGTATTCGAGTACTCTGGCCCCATCTCAAACAGAACCTTCTTAAAAGAGTGGAACTGGCAGCCGTCAGCATACACGTTGTCCTGATATACCTGGGTGATGGGGACAGAATGATAGATATTACAGGTGAAGTGGACAATAAAGCATGTAGATGTTAAAAGAGAAGCGGAGACAGTACCTCATCAGCCATGAGGAACAGACGTTCCTTCGCCGCAAATCGGATTACATCTTCAATGCACTCTCTGCTCTGAACCTGACCTGTGAAAAAATAGGAGGCTCATTATGGTGAAGGGTTTGAAATGACGATTAAGCACACAGTTATGTCCATTTGCTGCCATCTAGTGGCTCCTCTTAGAAGAGCGCATGAAATCTGTGGTCATAAAACTACTACTATAGAGGAGATGTAATGCTGTAATGCATCATATGAAGGGTGATTTAAATTTAAGTATTTGAGTTTGTAGTAAGAAATTAAGAAACATTAATTTTGACAACAAAAAGAAAAAGAAAAGAGCTGGTTTACCGGTGGGGTTTCCAGGGTTGATGATGCACAGGGCTCTCGGGTTACAGTATTGCCGAGCTTCATCCAGGGCGCGCTGCAGCTCGCTGATGTCCAGACTCCAGCACTTTTCCTCATTAAGGTAATAGTTGATCTGCACAGCGCCAAGTTCGGCCAGTGCAGCCGAGTACAGGGGATACTGAGGTATGGAGATCATGACGCCTGTGCGGGCCGCACCTTCACCACACACCAGCAGCTTCAGCATGGTCTGAAAGGACAAGATAGGGAAGTGAAGAGAGACATGAGATATGTTCTCGACCTGTACTGCATTATACAGAGAGATGTTTCTGTTATTTAGTCTACTGTCATTGATATAAATAGGGTGGGCAAAATAACAGAAACATCTATTTGTATAACACAATACATTCCTACAGTGCTACAAACTATATCCTCCAAAATGACCATAAAGTTGAACATTAGCTTTTGTGTTAGACTGCATTACTTTTAGCTAGTTGTACCTAATAAATTGCCAAATGAATGTAAATAATGTTAACATGTGATTGTATTTTAGAATTATATATATACAGTAGTACAGTTGTGTCTACGCTGCTTTCCATGCAAATGGATTTGAGTCAAAAATCGAAAGAGGAAGCAGGTGCACTTCTCGTACACTGAATTTCAATTGGGTGCTCTACTTCTGCATCTTAGGTATGAAGCCTTCATTAGACCTCACTTGTTAAAGGAAACAAAGACACAAAGGTCACATGTGGGTATCAGTGATCTCATTTGAACACTTTCTGTGAGCTTGTATACATTCAGCTTTTTTCTGCGTTTATGATGTGTCTTGTGGTATCGTATGAGCTGAGATGATGCTGAGATCACCCCAAAATATGTCTTGTCATGTTTTCACAGTTCAGTGGTGTAAACATCTCAGATAACATCCTTCTACAGAAGAGACACAGACAGAAGTCAGAAAGTTAAAATGAGAGGTTTCTTGTACCACAATGCCGTCGCTAGCCCCTGTGGTGAGGTAAATGTCGTCTGGGTCGCAGGGCACACCGCCATCCCTTCGCTCAATGTAGCGGGCCACATCCTGACGCACAGAGTCTATGCCCTGACTGGCACTGTAGGAGCCTGAGGGAGATTCATATGGAGACAATGGATGTTTCTTTGGCAACTTAAAGCTTTTACACAACAAAGCACCGGCAGAAAGCAGCATTTAAAACAAAATGAGCTTGTAAAGGTGATAATTAGAAGCCAGGGTTTAGATAGCTGGTTTGTGTTTGCGCAAAAAAACAGCACACTCATACACACCCATACTGTTCCCTCCACAAGATTGCAGAATGCGGTGTGCTCTACTTTTAGCATCCTCTGGGAATGTGTTGTCATTCAACAGTTCAGGGTAGGAGCATAGCGCCAAGACCTTGAAACAAAGGGAGGTGTGAGTATAAAGGGCGGAAGGAACATCATGCGAACCCTGCACAGATTATTGCATAAGTCAGGCAAAAATGATCAACACCAACTTATTTAAGGAGGGAGAAATCAGTTTAATAGACATTTAGGAGTCAGGAGGGAGGTGCTATTTTTAGGTGACAGGTTGGGGGAAGGGCTTAGGAGCAGACCTGTCGGAAGAAAGTGATTGGCTGCTGTCCCATAGCATGTGCGTCACCAATGTTGGCCTTGATGACCTCAGCAAATGGCTTCTTCATTCCCTGCATGACATAAACACAACATACAGAAATGATTACATATCTTAAGAATGGAAACAAAAGCTTGATCAGTGAGAGCATTTGTTAACTTTGCATACAAGAAAATACTGTCATTATCTTTTTTGAATTTTCCAGTGCCTGCCCATTCACAAACCTGGCTCAAGTTGTCAAGGAGAATGGGGGTTGGCTGAGAACCCCCACTGCAACTAAACAACCCTGACCTCGTGACTACACACAGGCTTAAACACATGCATAACTTTCCCATAAACAGATTCCAAAGAACATGAGATTCCAGCAGCTGCGGAAGACACAGTGGCTTAGTGGTTTACTCAAATTTATTGTTTGTTGGCTGTACTCAAAACAGATATGTTCCTCCAATTCTAAATAGTTATCTTGTCCTAAATGTTACCGTGTTCTGGACTAAAATTTGGCGACGCTATCAAGTGATACCACAGATTTTCTGCTGCTTTACTCCACAGAGCACCTTTAATTTCAAGTGTTCTCGTGAATGCCAGATTTTCTGATTAACATTTTAAAGTGAAGAAGTCAGTTTCCAGGAAAACCATGTAAAGTGTCAACTGTTCGTTCTCAACTTTCTATATTCTTCTCATACATACTTACTGATACCAAAGTGAAGTACAATTATTTGGTGAACTTGTTTTTTTTTTTAGGAAGCTAACACTTCTACACAGACATAAACCTTTTGGTAAAAAGGCTTTAGTGTATTTACAACAACCTTGACTCCGATGGAGTGTGCAAACAGGGGAACAAAGTTTCACCCTGAGCAAACCACTTTATCATACTGATACCATTAACCCTCTGACACATAAACACAGAGATACTCATTATACAGAGGCCTTTGGCCTCATTTAGTGTAGGCCAAGAAGGAACAGGATATGTGACAGCAAAGCAGCAGTAAACTACATGTAAAAAATAATTAGGAGAATATAATGCCAAATCGCAATATCAATTACTGTCTTCCAGGCGGATGATATAACATTCCAGAAAGATAATATCTTGAACAGCTGAGATCACTGACAGTGCAGACAGACATGTGTACAAACATAAACTCACACACACATGCTGTTAACAACAATGTTAGGAACAGCATGACACTGCAGAGTAGCCACAAGTGGAGGCTCACATTCACACCCAGTGGAAATCAAAGCAGCCTGTTTGTTTGATTTGTCCAATCCAGTTCAGATTTTAGGAAACTTGAGTCTGTGGCTTTCCCATTGGTCACACAAAAGAGGCGTCTCTGAATCTGGACCAGTAACATTATATGGGGTGAATAACGCCCCTAGGTTAAAGGTACTGCCCATTCATGATGGGGATCTTTCTGAAATAAACTGACCTCTGCTCCTGAGTACTGACTTCAAAGGCCTGTGCTTTTTGCCCTCCATCGCTGATTAAAACAGGTCAGCAAACACAGCAGAAGGTGAAACAGTGCTGTTGATGTAAAGCTCAGGCAGTATCTCTGTTTACTCCCAAGGAGTTTTCATTAAAGACGTAAAACAGTGAAAGCCCTTGTAAATAACATGGTGACCTAAGCTGATAACAGTGTAAAGTTCAGAAAAAACGAAGATAAGAAAATACACTTTGAATCCTTCAAGTTTTTCTTTAGTTCTCAGCCTGTCATTAACAAATATGTCCAAAATTCAGACCAGTCTCATTTGAAATGCAAACTCAGCATGGGTCCTACAATGAAAAACCATTTTTGCATATTGCAAAATAGTTTGCATATTGTATTTGATTCTGGTGGAAAGAATTTGAGAAAAACTAGTCTTGTGTCTCTCTGTTGCGAGATACTATCTCAAAAGGCCCTCATTCGCTATCAGCTGGGAGCTCATTAGGACAAAACAAAGACCACAATGTAATAACTGCATGTGAAGGCTTTATCTGTGCACTTGTTAACTGGTGCACTCAAAGTTGCTCTTGTTCAGCTCCCTGTTAGGAAAAGCTCTGAACAACCAATCTTTAGTGTTGAGTGGAAAATAACAAGAACAATGCCATACTTGTACTGTAAATGAAGAGCAAAGATCTTGCTTCCTAAAAACAAGGTGTGTAGGTAACCAGAGTAGGGGATCACAGAGTGTGCATTCCTCTGCTTGTGTGTGTGTGTGTGTGTGTATGTTTAATTCCCAGACAAAAGAGAGAATACCACTGTGACCTGTTTCCCAAAGTAACCCAACACCGCATTTTGGAAAAGGAGATATAAAATGAAGAGGACAGTATAAAGGTCTTTAAGAAGCACAGATCAGTTGTCCTGAAGACTCTTAGTATGCAGAGGGGACTGTAGCTGACTGAGAGGACTGTGGCTGATTACTTGCAGTACATTTTTGCCTTCTGGCTTGGTGCTGTACTAGTGAAAACACTGGCAGTGGGAAAATGTGCAGTTAATAAACAAAGAAACTGCAGTGATTTTCCTGTCTTTGAGGAAAGTGTGATGAATAAAAAGGTATTAGCAGTTGTAAGTATTATGGTAATTATCTTATTGCTCCACTGAAAATGCTCCCATCCCTCAATATCTTGGCTGAATTTTACCAGCTGAATCCAACTTCCATTTCCTCTGCTTTCTTAACATCTAAATACCAGCTTGATAATGCATGATCAACCTCTTGTACAGTTGAGAAGAAAATAAATATCCTATGAAGGGGCTCAGCTTCAAATAAGCATTGGTCAGAACAAACAGAACGTAAAATCTTTGGTGCCAGTGAACAGTCTGGTTAAAAAGGTGATTACAGCCCCTGCAGGCCGACGCCTCTGTGCCTTTCACCTGTGCAAGAACCTGTTCGCATTCTCATCCCTTCCTGAGCAAAGCACTCAAGAGAGGACAGTTTTCACACCAGACTGCACTCGGTACACTAACAGCTGGTTGCCACATCACCATAAACAGTGTCAGAGGAAGGGATCCTACGGTGCTTAAAAAAAAAAGGAATGCACAAATAAGCTGCACTGACAGTGCCAATAATGTAATGTCAAGGATATTCAACAAAATCACATTATCTCATGCACTAAAAGTTCTGATTTAAAATATTAGAGACGAAAGCTGAGAACTTTTTTTTTTTTTAATGTTTTTCTGAAGGCATTACAACAAAACCTACAATGGTGAGCCAAGTACAACAGTCATTTCAGTCAGTAGTTTAGACTATGGACTTTCATCTCTCTCTCTGGCTTCTCCACAAACAAGAAGTGAGACTTAAAAACAACATGGGTTAGAGATTAACACTGAGGACCAGACAGAAAGAGATGGTGAAATAATAACCTCATCTGGATCATAGCAGACAAAGCAAACAAATTTGACATGATCAACCTCCATTTCTAATCAACTGGTGGACTTTGATAAGAGGGTGTGCAAGCTCCAAAGCAAATGACAACACAAAGAGTTCTCTTTGGATATCATCGATGGCAATAGTGAGAACATAACCAGGAAAGGAAACCTGCTGATCTGCAGTTATAACTGGCTAAAGACGCTCAGTGGTTTCATGCATAGCCAAAAAAAACAAACAAAAGCTTTCATCAGCAGAAAAGAAACATGCAGAGTCATCTTTAATGGAGTCAAATCTACCATATCACATGCACCAATCTGTCCATTTAAGTCAAGTCAATTTTATTTATATAGTGCCGAATCATAAGAATTATAAGTTATTCCAAGGCACTTTTCATGTAGAGCAGGTTTAGACTACTCTTTATCTACAGACCCAACATTTCCCCCAAGAACAAGTACTTGGTGACAGTGGTAAGGAAAAACTCTTTTAACAGGTAGAAACCTTGAACAGAACGTGGCTCAAGGTAAAAAGAGACTTAAAACTGTTAATTGTGCCAAGTCCTGGATGATATGAACATCATTTTTTCCAGTCTTCTGATTCAGATACAGTAAAATAAAAGGACTCTTAGAAAGTTTCAGTCTATATACAATATGTGGGGCAAATTGGCTTATGTTGTACAAACCTCTGAGAGTTCCCTCTCCAGCTCCACAGCCCGCTGCACGATGGGCCCCCGCACGGCATACTCCACCTTCTTCACCGTGGGGTTCATGGTGTCGATGGTCAACACCTTGGCCCGGGACACCACTCCATTTTCCGACATTTTCTCACTGGGGAGCCCGCGCCGTGTCGCACTCAGACTCGATAAGGCTCTGCCGGGAGAAGAGGAGGACAGAGGGGGAGAGGTCAGTGAGCGGACCCTGGAACCACCGCCGGGCCGCTGCGCTCCACTGCCACCGGCTAACAACTCGTTTCGCTCCCGGCTCAAAAGCCGCGCGTTTCTGGGTGATAGCAACTGCATCCGTGTGGCCGACATGTTATGTTAAGACCTTCTTTCAGCAGCTTTAAAAGCCTCTGCGGTGCGACAGCGGAATGAACCAAGCCGGTTACTTCACTCGATGGGAGTGAAATCAAGTTGTGCAAGTTGAGCCGCCGCGCTCCTAAAAATGACTAAGCGCTCAGACCTTTGAACCTTACAGAGGTGTTAGGGACTTCGACAAAATAATAAGAAAGTTTCTTAGGACTCTGGCTGCGTCCACACGCACTGAGTAAACTTTTCACTCTGAAATTATTGGGGTACGGTCCCTGCGCACATGGCAACGCTACAACCCGCGAGCGTATCCCTCCCCTTTGTGTGGCTTCGACTCCACCGCTATTCCACCCACCCACCGTCAGTCAGGGTCGGTTCTCCGGTTACTGAGTCCAAACAGCTCTCAGTAACTCTGGGCTAGAGACGTGGCTCGGAGAGGTATAACCAGAGACCCGGTGCAGCGTCTAACTTTGTCCTGGGCTCCACCGCACCGCGATTCACTTTTTCTCCCGAGTGCTCCATGCGGTTTGGGAGGAGACTCTGAAGGATTGTTGGTGAACAAAATGATTATGAATGCTCCTCCTATCTGGACTAGACTTAAGTTTCTTCAAGCTGATGAGGTGGTTTAATCCAAATTGCTTTGGGAAAAACTCATCAACCTGTGCCATCAGAATAATCTGATACAGAAAATGTATTCATATTAAAGGTATACACATGTGGCCCTAATGGGGAAAAAGCAATACCTGTAATATTCCTACAGGCATATATTGGATAAGGGATTAGAAACTACTTACTGGGATGTTACAGATCCTCAGTGCGACTTTCAGTGAAACTCTGCCTTCACACTGAAAAGTGAGAGAGGTTTCTTGAAATCACCAGTGCAGATATAAACAAGACAAAATACAGCAGTTATCATGCCTAGGAGTCTTCATTTAATAATGGTGGTGTCAATAGTCAGTGGCACTGTTATTATAGTGGTGAGGAATACAGATAGTTTTGTTAATTTTTTTGCATATGTAAGCATGAGTTAAAGAACAGAAGTCATAGCAGATGCTTTTAGATTTTTTTTCCCCTTAAGGTTCAGTACAGTTAGAAGTTCACTTTGTCTATATTACCCGCCCTCTGGTTCAAATCGGCCAAGTAAGTGTCTGAGATGTGACAAAAACATTACTGAAATATTACTCTTTCATTTACAATTAGTTTTAAATTGAAATATTAATAAAACATTTAAACATTACCATCTTTTTTATTAAAAACGAAATTTTGAACTACTTTTGCTTCAGTTTTGGTAAATGGTTTATACATCTTATTTCCAGTTGCACACTTAAGTATTGCAATCAAACGTTAAGACAAAAGAGTGCAAATATTATGATTATCACATCAGCCATCAACAAGAGAAATGTGAATAAATCACTCACACAGAAAGTAACCAACTATATTTAGAATCAGAACTGGAGCAGAGAAGATAATAATTTTATCTCTTTTGAAGCAGATGATTCAAAATGTTAAAACAACAAACAGTGCATTATTAAGTCAAACATGGTAGGTTTACCCAAAATTGAAATGTTAAGGCAAAGTAAACTGTTTAGTTAAAACCCAGTGGCTGCAACTATATCAGAGAGAGTCTGTGTGGCCACTGTACGCAGTGCAAAAGTGGGGACTGATGGTGGGATTAGCAGGAAGAGCTGGTGCTGTGCTGTCTGAAGTCCATAACTTTTGCACTCCTCTGTAACTAGGTAGCACTGTAGTGGCTGGTGTGAGAATCCAAGGACAAAGTCTTCAGTGTTGCTTCTTTGAGACCTCTCCTCTGGGGAGACACACAGTGTCTCCTCCTGGCTGAAGTAGCGTGTCATGCTGAAGATGTAGAACAGCTTCAGCAGCTCCCAGTAGCGGGCTTTGGAGGTTAAAGCAGGGTCACCAAGCAGATGACTAGTGGAAGTTCGCACACAGGAGACTGACCGACGTGTATCACGGTTGATCAGAAGAAGTGCCAGTACATCAGGCCGCAGGGATAGAGATGCTGGTAAACAGCGCTCTCCAACAGCCAGGCAATCTCTCAGGGTCTCCACCAGGGGCGACCAGAAACGACCCACCAGCCCACTCTCGGCGCTGTGCAGGGCCGGCATGGGGCCACACAGCACACACACATCTGCTCCCGGGAGCAGCTGGAAGCGGAGCAGGCGGTGGGCCACAGTGGGGCTGCCGTGAGGAAGGAAGACTGGGTAATCACAAGAAGCTGATCCGGAGGCTGAGAGGGACCGCATCAAAGCAGAGAGCAGCACAACTTCCTGTGGGGCTAGGCGCCACCACTTCTCAGTTGCTGCAGCGATTCGCCCGTGGACAATAAGGCAACAAAATTCACTGTCTGCAGCCTGAGCAAATCCATCCACAGCCTCTTGAAGAAGACTAGGGTTTGGAGGCAGCAGTGAATCAGCACAGTGTGTCAGGTTACCCAGGATGCCCTCTTGCCTCTCCTCCAACAGCTGATCAATGAGCCTGAAGCAGGACCGCAAGTCCCTCTTTAGCCTCTCAACATTCCTCATGTTAGCTAGCTCATCCTGCCCCAACACCAGCACCATGCAGTTCCACACATTCTCCAGAAGTCGTTGTAAACGAAACTCCTCCTCTTTGCTGGTGCCCGCAACACCGTGTCCACCTCCACTCACGGCGATGAGCATCACGCTGTCCTGAAAAACTCTCCACACGACCTTCCCACCGCCTTCGGTCTCACAGCAGGACAACACCACTCCCTGACCACCTCCAAACATGTGCACACCATTCAGGGAGCCGATGACAGAAAAGGGTAGCTGTTTGGAAGCCCCCCTTGTGAAAAGAGGAACCCCGCTGCTGGCTGTGAGGCAGAGGAGCTGTGTTGACCCATCCTGGAGCATCATCATGGGGTTTAGCTAGCTGTGGTTCACTGCTGCATGTGCGGTCAACAGACTCTCTTTTCAGCTGTAGATTACCGAGCCAGTTAACTGACGGCTAATCGAGCCGACTGTGTAAAGACAACCATTAAGTCAAAACCTGACCGGCTAACAGCTATAGTTGAATCTGGCTCTGGTGTTGCATCATACAGGGTGAACACCTTGGCGAGGCGTTAGCGTGACGTACGGTTAAACCATTTCCCTGCAGCTGGTTGACACCGGTACTAACAACGACAAGACAGGAGATATCATGCAGAAAATCTCGCTATCATGACCTCACATGCCGTCGGCTCGCTAAACCCTCTTGCTTTTGTAGGCTAACTATTTAAACATGCTAGGTTAACAAAAGAAGTTACCGTCGTTTCCACAGTAACGTTGTCCCATGATTCATTCTTCAGACTGACGAGGACAGTTACATTCGGCTGGTCGAGCTTCAGTTAAGAATTACGAGCTCTGTTTTAACCGCTGAATGAGCGGGATGACAACACCGACCTGGGTTCAGCCCCGTGAACTGTTGTTCACGTGGAGCCGACGGCAGTTTGTTCACTTCTCGCGAGAGTCGAACCAAACAGCGGCTAGCGCTATGATACTGATATTGCGTTAGTATTTCTATCATTAATTGATGATTGTGACGATTAAGTTATAACTGGGTGCCGCATCGGAGTACTGCAAGTTACATGCGCATATTACTACAATGTAAATTAAATTACATTTTATTATTATCAGTTACTGATGGAAAGTAATGAAGTCCATTTACTCATCTACGATTCAGTTTTGAGGTACTTGAACATTATTTCCATTTTACGTTATATTTACCCTATAGAGCCCGAAAGTGTTCAGTATTAATTAAATAAATTACATGAAATAATCATATAAACAAATAGAATAACATATATAAACGAAGTTACATTTTGAAAAATAATATTAAACATGATTAAATCTGAATGAAATTTCATTTCGTTTTAATGCGTTTCGTTTTAATACTTGATTTTTATTTATTCATATAGGTTTTTATATCAAAATTCCCTTTCTGAAATTTGTTTATAACAGACTTTTCACCAATAATACCTTTAGCTCAGGTCACATATTATTTTATGCCACTTATAATTTTTAGTTAGCTGATGATACTTCACCTAAGGGGAAAACTCTAAAGAGATCAAAATTCAATCACTTAATCACTTCTATGCCTATGGAAGGCACAGAAGTGATTAAGCCCAACCAGAGCAGTGGTAATGTCAATTTTCCCAGGAAAAAGAGAGAAAGATTTTGGATTTTTTTATTTTAAGTTTGTTTCCAGGAAGCATGAGTTTTTATAGTGGTTCTTGGATATCTTTCAATTATGTGGCTTGGAGTATTTATGTACCTTTTTGATGCATCTTGTTACTCTTTCAGTCTTTAGAATTTTATAGTGTTCCTTTAAATTAAAGTGTTTTTAAAGTAACATCTTAAAGCCACATTTTGTGGCAAAGTCTCTTCCATACAAACTCAAG
Organism: Toxotes lorentzi; assembly: GCA_037833715.1. Classification (NCBI taxonomy): domain Eukaryota; kingdom Metazoa; phylum Chordata; class Actinopteri; family Toxotidae; genus Toxotes; species Toxotes lorentzi. Next base: position 15,080,651 of record JBBMJY010000006.1, read on the forward strand.
TACCACCCCTTTGACCTCTTTAGCTCTGCAGCACGCTGTCAGCTGGCTTTCACAAGCTGTTATGTCTGTCAATGTTAATGCTGTCAAATAGCTACATAGCAGAAAACAGGAGATGCTATATCGATAAAACCTTGGAGTAGGAAAGAATGTTTTTTATTCATTAAATACAAAAAAGTCCAGAACAGTGATGACTAAAATAGAACAATAGAAAAGGCACAATAATTTACTCAAAAATCACACTGTGCCATGAAAAATAAAACTGTCTCCTTTCTTCTACTGTGGCTGAAAATAGATGGTCATCTTCCTGACATTGTGTTCTACACTTGAGAGATCCCGTGGCAGTATAATGGCTTGGCATGAGGAGCAGTGTTGAGGTCAACTTTTCCCTGTAGCATCAAAATGAAGGCCTGAAAACAAACAAACAAACAAAAAAATGCAACCAGAGACAAAAACAGACAACACATGAGACACTGGATTTGACTTTTAATGTAGTTAAGTAGATTTTTTAAATTGTAAAAACATGTTATATGGTTGAGCTTTTTTCATGAGGTGCAGTGAACCAGTAGTTTAGGGGTGTAAAATTTGTTCCACATTATTTGCACAATTAGAGACACACTGTGATTTCCCAACTGTGTAATAATAGTGCAAATGTTAAAAGTTTATTGCTAAGGTGAAAAGTGCAAAAAAGCTAAATATTAAATAAATGTAATCAATCCTTTGAATCCATCAATAGTTTATGGCTTCATTGAATTCTACTGTAATCTGTACTCTGCAGCTGCATAAATCCTCAAGTGACTGAAATATATTAAGTACTCCCAAACATCCATATTGTTGGCAAAATATAGCATCAAACACATGCAGATTCCTGTGTGAGTGGCTAATAGAAGCACCAGTTTCACCATTTTAAGGAGAAAACATGAGAGTCTGGAACATACAGAGTAGAAATTGATAGCAAATCAGTAAATTATGCTGGAGAGGTCTGAGAAGTTTCTATGGATGTTTTGATGTGAAAATATAACACAGTGATATTGAAGCTGACCACAGTCTATTCATAGTGAAAGAAACTACCAACCTTTAATAGCCATCTTTTAAAAAAAGAATTTCTAACCAGCACTCCAGCCACACTTCAGCCCTTTGTGCAGAGTTATTCAAAAATCACACTGATTGCTTGTGCTGGATGTACAGTAGGTATGGGTGTGTGAACAAGGTGGCAAACTCACCAATGAATAACAGTGGTTTCACAAGAAGGAGCAGACCTTCTGAGGCCTGAAGGGGTTGGTGCTGGAGGACACGCCAGTGAGCAGAGGGTCCTGCACAGCGTTCTGAATGCAAAACTGCTGAAGGTCTGCCGCTGCCTGGGAGACCTGATGACAAAAGACAAATCAAAATGTAAACCATGACATGGTTATATCAGGGTTTGGAGTTAGACACTCCACTAATTTTACACATAGATTTCATTTTGGCCGTCACAAAAGGAAAACAATTACTGTTGAAAACAGTCAGTGGCTAAAGAGAGAGCATTTTCAAATGAAAAAACAAACCTTGATCCATGCTAGAGATTTAAAGTCAGGATTTCCTGACCCCTGCTGCTTCAATATTGACTAATCTGTTGACTAATTTTTGTTTACTTCATCAATTCTGAGTCACCAAACTCCATGGAAATTCAGTTCTAAATCACTGGAATACTTGAATCCTTTAAATGTTTATCTATCTTTATGCACAAGGAACCAAAACTATGAGGTTGGTTGATTTCCTCTTATCAAGATCCTTTGTTACTATATATATATATATAAATATATATAAATTACATATAGATATATAAATAAACACAGACACACACGAAGCTACTCCGGTCTAGTAATCTTTAATTAATATATAGATGCGAACTGCCTCTAGCTTTTAGAGGTCTAAACATTTTCTCTAGACACTTTCTTTCCAAGCAACGCCCTGCTACGCCTGTTGACTATCGGCTAACTTAACGCAATGCTGCTAGCCTGTAGCACCAGCTAGCGCTGTTAGCAGATCGGGGTAGCGGTCGAGATTTCGCTCCGTTATTTAGCAGAAAAACAGTAAACCCAGAAATTACCTTCACTCGGTTTATGCTCGCCTCGAAACGGAGCTGCTGTACGACTTTTTTCATGGCTACAAGATTTGAGGAACCCGACATTCTCGAGGTGTTTAATTTTTTTTTGGGTCAACAAAATAAACGCCGACAGAACAGCGGGATTCTGGGGTGGATGCTGACACAAAAGCAAAGATGATGACATCCGGATTCCGGTTGTTCACATTTGTGGCTGCAACTCCCGTTGACATGCACCAGTGGGCGCCAAATAAAAGAGAAAATAAAGCATTTCATTAAAAAATGTCTTTATTGTACCATTACACCAGCAGGGAAGAACATTTTAATGTCAATATATGCCTCCATTAAAACTCATAATTTATACATCTACAATATGTAAACATTTAAGTTAGTTTTAAACTAAAACTTAGATATTCCATATAAATCAATATGTAGAAGGGATGACAAACTCCAAATGTTCAAATCTTGGTGTGGGGGGGGGGGGGGGGGGGGGGGGGGGGGGGGGGGGGGGGGGGGGGGGGGGGGGGGGGGGGGGGGGGGGGGG
>JBBMJY010000006.1:15083374-15110228 GCA_037833715.1 Toxotes lorentzi
ATTTAAGGTAGTTTTAAACTAAAACTTAGAGAGTCCAGAGAAATCAATAGGGGGAAGGGAGGAAAAACTTCAAAGGGTCAAATCTTGGTAGAGAACCCCCCCCCCCCCCAATATAGCTTAAAATCTGATTTGTAAAGAAAAGAAATGAACAATGGCAGATTATTTAAAGTGCTTCCTTGTTTGTTCAGCTTTGGTGAAATAATAATATGTGCATGTCCATAACAAAGTAACACAGAAAAATGATGTTGCCAAAAATGAACCAGTTCATCAGTGGTGATGGAATTCAGCCATGGATTGATGCTTAAGTCCACTGCAGAGTCACATTTAAAAAAAAAAAAAGAAAGAAAGGAAAAAAGGCACTAGTTGTTCTTTAAGTGAGGCTGTTCTCATCTTCACCCAGAGAGAAGATGCTTAGGTCTCCACATCGAACTCTGTGTTTTGACTTTGCACGACTATCTCCATCTTCAATGGTGCTGGACTCTTGCCAGCGTCCTCGATTTGAATGTCTGGAGGAACTGAAATGGGAAAATACAGATTAACGTGTGACACAGCGCAAACATGGACAGCTGCAGGGTCTAGTCTTTACTTCTACACCAAGACATTAGACATTCATTTAAAAGGCACTTAAGAATTGTTGTTTGGAGGTTAAAATTTCATGTCCTACAGGTGAAATTACACAGCACAAAATTCTGGCACTGCAAACATGCCCAGGAAACACAAATTCAAATTCTGATAAATACGGACAATAGCAATTTAAAGCAAGTGACTGAGTAATACCTGCTGTCTGGTATTAGGCGGAGTGTCCGGTAAAGTTCGGTTGTGGATGGCACAACAGCATTTAGTGTAGGTTTTGGAGTGGAGAACGTAGCGTAGGTTGATGATTTGGTCAGTTCAGCTTTCGTGGAAGACATCCTCATCTCCGGCTCACTTCCTGCAATTTCAGGGGACATTGAGATTTAAAGAAGGAAAAAAGGTTTTTGGTGTTTAAATCCAATATTAGTATATTAGTAATTTTTTTTTAATATTGTCCATTTTCTTTTTTAAAATAACACAGACGTACTGATTGATAAGGAACTTTGACCATCTGACGAGGAACATCTCCTACGATCTGTAAAGGGAGTCATGTTCAAAAACTGATTTTTGAGCCAAGAAGCACGGTCGTCCTCAAAGGCCTTTTTCTGTGAAATACAAAAATACTTAAATGAATACAACGCACTTACAACCCCTGCAGTATATGCAGAAAAATATTGGTACCACAGAGATGAGTACCTCTCGCCCCAGGCGAATGGCAGCCTCTGTGAAGTTCTTCCTCTCCCTTTCAAAGTTTCTCTTCTGTTCCTCGAACAGCCTCCATTCCTCTTTGAGACGCTCTTTCTCCTCCAGTGTGTAGCAGTCATTAAGAAGAGCCGCAGTCTCATCGTCAAATGATGTGTTGAGTTGCTGCTACACAGACAGAAAGAGATGAATGCGTTTATTATTTTAGACCAAATTATTCTCCATTCTGTCCAAATAACATTCACTAATGACATGTACAACGGACGTGCTCATTCATCTAAACTCCTGTTTTGTACCTTAATTTACACTCATGATGAGAAGCCTCTTTTGGTATAATTGGTATTCTCTGCTAAAGCAAATGTTTAACCTGCACAGACTGACTGACTGACTCTCTGGTCTTAAGTCAGCAGACACTGACCTGCAGGAGTTGCTGTTGCGTATGAATGAACTCTCTGCACTGCTGGACTTCACACCTCATCCTCTCCATCTCATCCTCATGCGTCTCCCTTGGTATCACCTCTTTATTGGACTCCAGCTGATTCTGTACTTGAGATGCTTTGCAAACAAAAACACCTACAGTTGATAAACTTAATTTTCTTCCAGGTATACAGCATGGTTGTAAATGATGGATGGAACAGCTTTACAACATCCAACTTTTTAATAACCTCACAATAGTTAACTTAAGTTACTTTTGAAGTATTTCAGGGTATGTGACCATGCAGTGTGTACCTTGGCTGTCTAACTTCTCCATGTGGTTCCTCAGTTTCCGCCACTGCTGGCGGATGCTGTTGGTGAGCTGCTCCCTAGCATGCTCACAGGACTGGTCCAGTGTTTCCTTGCTTGAATCCCCTATCTTCTCCTCCCCATCTGAAACAGCCTGAGCAAAACAAAAACAAACAGGATGACTTCTCAATGTAAAATCATCTCATCTCACTAAATCTGATAAACATGAACAGCCCGTACGAGTAATGATTGATAAAAAAATGATGAATTTCAACAGAAACCAAGCACCTTGAACATTATTTAATAATCATCGCATCAATCTTCAGATTTAAACTCCTCAAACCCGTCTAACATCGTTTTTTGGTATTAACAAAAAAAAAAAAAGAAGATAAAAGTACCTGCTCTTGGCTGTCATCAGAAGTGGCTCCTCTGTTTGAGGACTGGCATGGACTCAGGATATGTATCATCTCCTTCTTCATCTGCTGGAGGACTTTCTTAAGCTCAGCGTTCTCTAGCATCAAGGACTTCTGACTGGCCTCGTAGTCACTGAGCAAGGACTTGTACATCTCACCTTCATGGCTGCAAGGAACAATTTAAAGATCCTGTTAATCTGATTGACCTTGCTATCCTTGTTATTGTCTAAATTTTTGGGGTAATAAATATTAAACTAATGAAAATGGTGTTGCTTCTCATTCATTATTAGTAATATCAAAGAGAACTTTTACTTATTTCATTAAAATTCAGACCAAACAGGAAAAGCACTCATGTAAATAACAATATCCCTAACTTATTGTGAGTAGTGTATATGGTCAACCAGTGACAAGGTGCCTTTTATGATACCTGGCTGTCGCTTTTGTCGTCTTCCAGTGGCTCCTTTTCCCATCTGAACGTCCCAAGCAATTTAGGACATCAATAGCTAAAACAGGAAAGGGAAAACAAGTTGTTCTGAAACTTCCAGAATAAAAGATGAAGAAGCTGCATGCCATGTATTTATCAGATACATATATTTATGCCACAGATGAGCATGCCTACCTATTTTTTTATCCTTCCTCTCAACCAGTAGCTGGCTGAGGCGTTCCTTGAGCTTTGCAGCTTCTCTCTCTTTTCTCTTGGCATCATGACTGTACTGAGAGGCACGACTGGCAATGATACTTTGGAGCTTCTGAACCTGCAAAGTATAATTGAATTACGAGAGTTAGCCAGTCTTCTGCATATACACTTCCACACTCTGTAAAACAAAAAACATGAGTGTTGCTGGTTATAAATGGAAAGGAAGTCTACCTCATCTTTTTCAGTTTTCAAGCAGCTCTGCAAAGTCTTGATTTTGAGTTGCAGCTGCCTCTCTGTCTCATGTAGGCCTGACTTCTCCCTTATGGACAGTTCCAACTGATCCTGGAAGGAAATACACACAAGTCTTATTATGAGCACAGTGAGATGGGAATGTTTTGTACAAGCAATCAGTTCAGGGTTGAAGCTCCAAGAACAGATTCCTGAGCAAAGCCCCATCCTAACAATGGTATGTGCAATCTGAAGATTTAATAAGACACTGTAAACGTACCAACAATATCCACACATGTGGACCAGATATTCACAGCTTTCATCTCCTTTCTCAAGAACCTGAAAGTGTGTGTTTTAAAAGTGTAATCCAAACTAATGCGCCTCTTGTACCATTCCTTACTCTTCATCATTGAGAAACTTATAACCTTGACTTCTTCTTGGCAGCTTTAGACAGAAGAGGTATGTTTAACCAAGAGATAAGAAAACACGACTATCATGAGCGAGGAGCATCTCATCAGTATATTTACTGTATACATAATTGTTGTGTCTTCTTTCTGCTTGCTAATGGCCAGACCTTTATTACTTCACATACAGGACACATACAGTCTGTGGGTACACAGGGTGTTGAATCCAAAGAGATATGACAAAAGACACTTTGTCTAGTACTGTAATCAGACTAGGAAAGAAATAACCCTAAGATGCTCCTATCATACATGCCTTGAGTCTGGAATTGCTCATCTGCATGTGTTCCAAGGTGCTGGATTTCTTCAGCTGTTCTTTCTCCAGCTCCTCTAAATTGCACATACTTCGTCTGTGAATCTGCAGCAGCTCATACATGGCATTCAGGGCTGGCACTGTGTTTAGACCGGCTCCCCCTGGTGAGCTGGCCTCGATACATGTGGAAGAGAGGCCCAGTGAGGCAAGCTCCTATGAAAGAAATTGAACTTTTTTCAGCTTCCTGGTTTTGTAGTAAATTATTCCTGAAGAAATGCAAGAACAATCAAATATAATGTGACGGTTTACCCAGAAAAAAGTATTTTATTTTATAACAGATGAACAAAACCTGGGCATTTCCATACCTGATTGATGTATAAAATGCACTGAGGAATATTGTCCTCTGTGCAAAAGGCACTTATCACACTGTAGGAACTTTTGGACAAGGGCAAAGAAGAGTACATTGACACAAGGTTGTTCTGTCTCGAGGGTGACATTGTCACATGTGATATGCTGGAGATCTCATAGTTTCCTAAACAAAAAAAAATATAAGAATAAAAAATAGAACAGAGACATGGAAATTATAGACAGAGTAGTTACATTACATCTATTGTACTTTCTCTTACTACAGACAGGGTTGAATTAGGTTGCTGCTTCAAAATGAGAACATAAATATGGGTCACCGCTAGCAGATTCCAAAAAAAGCATAGCTGATGGGTCTTTCCATATTTAAAGTGTTCTGTACCCATTGATGTCTCTGTTGGCACACTTGTCCACCACTCTCCCATGTCACCGACACATCAGGACACAGGGATGTGAGGTCAGTTATCAACCGGGAGGTGGATTAGCAGTCACGCGGTAGATCAGAGGCTCCCACTGGAACAGAGCCCTGGAATAGAGCATCAAGCCATGATACAGAGCACCAACAGATAATCTGGGTTACTGCTTCACCCACACAGGATTAACTGTCAGTTGTGTGCCAGTGGGGGGTTAGATTGTCGTTTAAGAGGGCCCTCCTATTGGCCACAGGCATCTAAATTGCAGGATGATAAGATGATCTCAGCTACAAGCCAATGTAATAAGTAACAACCCCCTCTCTAATGGATATAAAATACACAATAAATTGTGTACATGCATTTGTTTTTAGACTTTTGTGCCTTCAGGGCAAATTGTTTTATTATTCACATGTTGCTGTGAAACAAGCAGAACCAGATATCTACACCTGCCGCTCCCACAACCTTCCTATGTACTTGATATGTTCCATCTTGTGCTCGGGGACTGTCAAGCACATTGTGTCGATGAACAAAAGAGGAAAACCTACCTGTCTTGTTAAGTAATACAACAATAACAGTGTGAGTGCACCATGTTGGTGAGGACATAAATACCAGTCAGTGTCAACCATGTCAATATGCATCCTAGCAAACGCACTCTCCAATATTCTTATCTAATAGACCAGAAAAGATACACAACTTTTATCTAAACTACTCCTGCGGGTGTGGGTGGTAGAGTAAGTCATGTGTGCCTCTGCTTGATGTAGTTTACCTTAACGTTATATATTGACATTAAACATGACCGCATACATTAAAGTTACTGTTAGGTTAGCTAGACTTACGTTACAAGATAACGTATGCTCGGTTCGCTAACGTTAGCTAGTTTGCTAAATTAAAGGGTAATAGTACATCAATTTACCGACGTTAACGTAAGTAGTGAGTACACTTGAGCAAGGTAACTTGGTCCGTAAGATCAATTTGACCTTAGCTAAGTTGCTGAATCCTAACATAGTACGTTAACTGCTACAAACCTTAGCTTGATACGATACTTTGAAGCGTTTGCTAAGAGCTATGCTAAGTTAAACATACTCACGGATTCGGCGTGAAATGGGTCAACGCAGTCCGATAGCTGACAAGTTCGGCGATGCCGACAAAATTAGCAAACCACTCCTTCAACGAAAACACCAGCGACTGCCGTGTCGAGTTCACCTGTCACCATGTTGTCGGCAAAAACAAGCGAAAACCCTCACCAATATTAATCTGAACGCAGTCAGTCAGGCGGAGATACACACGCTGTACTGGAGGTAAGCTCGGGCTGCAGCAGCGGCTGGTTGTGTTTTTTGAAGTCTAGTCCTCCGTCGGCTGCAAAACAAACGCCATTGTTATTGGAGGCAGGGTTGTTAAGCGACCAGTATGTGAGCCGTACATTGGATGTGAACGTGCGCTGCGGATGATTATGCAAATAAACGCTGTCAGGTGTCAAAAGGCACTGTAATGGCATCCCTGTGGCAGCAAGAGGTAAGTGTCACCTCCACAGCGCTGCAAGATCTCTCCTCACAATACAGTCTTCCCGTTCTCAATACAGTATACACAGCTGACATTTATTTGCATGATAAACGACATATTTTTATTGACTTTATTATTACTTAAGTAGGCCATGTTAAAATAGTGTACCGTGCAAAAGTTTAGGTACTTGCTTAAAGTGAGCATGCTTTCAAAAATAATGCCAAGAATAGTTTATTTTTTATTTTATCAATTAACCTCATTCAAAGAACAGTGAACAGAAGAAAAAAATCAATATTTGGAGTGACCACCTTTTGCCTTTAAAACAGCATCATTCTTCTTGTTGCTGAAGATCTGTTTCATGCAGCAGAATGAGATTGGAATCGATCAGACTCCTCCCTGATGGTACTGCTTGAAGAATCATAACATCTAAAAAGCCTAAAACTTTTTGTACAGTGCTCCATGTGTCCCACAAGTCAATACTTTGTAGAGACCGTTGGATACTGTGTGATACATATATTTTCTTCGGTGAAAGTATTAGAATATAATCCGAACAAAAGTCAGAATCAACTTAATTGGCAAATAAAGAAAAATCAATTGGTCAGAGATGCAAAAATACACAGAAGCAGTGCAAAAATACAAAAGTAAAACCATTAAGACAATTAATTTAGTTCATATATTAGCACAGTCACATACAGAAAAATATGCACAGAAAATATTTACAGTACAACTCTTTCTTGAAAGGAAAGGTTACCCATCACTGGACTGAGGAGGAATTGTGTTTGGTAATGCATATTAATACTTAAATAGTTACCTTGAGAATATCACATTGGCTCTTTAAAAGTGGCCATATAACAGTCTTCAACAGAAGGTTTTTGTTTTTTTTTTACTTTACTTCATCAGTTTTCAGCAAGTCAGGTGGACACAACACAACACAACACATGCTACATCTCCTCACTTCATCCAGAACAGCAGCATGGAGAGAGGCAGCAGGACGCTGGCTCTTCATCAGTCTGGTATCTTCCAGAATCAGGCTGGTCCCTGCACTCTGCTATGAAGGCCTGAAGCTGGGACACTGGCACCTTTTCTTGCTGGTGATGCTGGAAGAACCGTTGTACAGTCAAAAATTACAATCAGGTACAAAGATAAATAACATTTCTGTACGGCAAAATGTTGATGCAGTAGATGAGCAGGTGGCTCAGACTGACCTTGATGGTCTCGTAGGTGTCAGTGATGAGAGCGATGAACAGGCTGAGCACCATGTAGATGAAGAGGGAGATGAAGGAGTAGAGGTAGAGTCTGCTGAAAAACCATACCATGTAGCTCTTGTCTCTCATCTTCAGGAAGGTGGCGTACATGTCGTCACCGTTGATGAGAGAGAAGAGGCACTCTGTCACCCTGTCCAGCGTTCGGAACTGGAAAAAAACATTTTGAAAATGTTGTTTCAGTGATAGATGTATCAACAGGGCAGAGCATCACAATAATTCATGAGGCTACACTGACGTTTGAAATAGATTGTGATTCTAATTTTCTTACTTTGTCATGGTAAGGGCCAAGCACAATCCAGCCACAGAAGCAGTACCCAAGGTAGATCATGGCCGCACAACAGCAGAATCGGATCACGTTTGGGAAAGCTGCTCTCAGGGTTAAGATTAAGATCTAGAAAGGAATAAAAGTGTTCAGTTCCTTTGGATATGAATTTGCTATTTTCATCAGGTTGGCTCATGCATTACGTAAAAACAAAAAGCAGTGCCTGGGAAGTTCTTACGTTGTATTTCTTGAAGAAACCAAGGTAACGGATCACACCGAGCCAGATAAGCATTGTGGCTGTTCCCAGCAAGATACTACAGACGTCATAGTTCGTCAGGAACTGCCAAAGAAATGAGAAAAGGACAAATGAATGGCCTTTAATAATTTTTTCAATCAATTATGAATTATGAATGCTGATTTCCAACCATTTAGCTTTTCAGGTTTCCATTCATCCCAACATTCCTACAGTGAAAATACAGCCAGTGAAGCTCAGTGTAAAAACAAACCTTTGTTTGTATTCCAATTTTGAGCACTGACCCAGAGATGGCCAATGCGTCGCTGACAATAATGAGGATGTACCAGCCATTCACAAACTCCATGCGGTCTGACCAAGAGACAGTTTTATTGCAGTAAGCATGGAAGAAGGTGTTGAACTCCTGCATAAGAGACATGAACATTTAGTAAAATACATCAATTAAATCAATACACTCAAACCTTTTTGCCTGATGAGGAGGTGCTGACTTGTTCAGGGCTGTAGTCAGTATTATACGGAGGTGCATGAATCCCACACAGTTTTGACCAGACAACAAAAAAGTGTCTAAAACAGATTAAATATATATTCTTCAAAGCCAGGATACTGCCAGGATTATAGTGTTGGGAGGGAAATACTATCTCTGTTATTTGTTTCTTGTTGGCTTAAAAGTAGACATGTTAAGATAGACTGAATCTAGCTTATTCAAATACCCAATATACACAGGTTATTAATTATGGAACGTAAACTGGTTGTTAAGCCCCACCACCACCAAATTCCCAGAAATAATACAGAACAGATGACCTCAGTGTAATACAGCTACAGCTCTGCATCTGATGCTGGTGTGCATATTAAATGTTATGATGATTAATTAATTAAATCAGTAATATATTACTGACTGAATGATCTAGTGTCTTAAACCAGTGTCTAAGCAATCGATTTACTTGTTTGTCAAACTGTAGCTTACAAACTGAAGTTGGATGCCATTGATGACAGATCGTGTGCAGAGGACGAGAGAGGTGAAACAGGCAAGGATGACCACTGTGTCAAACCACAAGAGGAGATCATCGTTCTTCCCAGCTGGAAAAGAGAGCCACAGATCGAAGTTTATCAGACCTGTTGCATTAACAGATTTTGTTGTTGTTATGTATACATGGCTGTGACATAATACGATTTGTTCATTCTTGGAGAAATCAGATGCTGTGTTAGATCACACAGGTATCAAGGTTACAGAACAATGCCACTGTGCCCCCTGCTGACTTTTTGAAGCAACGACGGATATCAGTAATTTGTTGGTATCACAAAGCATGAAGTATGGATTCAATTTACAGCATGAGATTGAAAAAAAAAAAGAACAACTTACAAGTGTCTTCCACGTTCCAGTCTCTGCATTCATTAATTCTGACATCATTTTCTACATCAACATTGATCTTTCCACTGTGTGCACGGTTGTCAAACGCAATCTGTGTAAAAACCAAGGTAAGGAATTCGTTAGGGACACGGCACAAGTCATTGCCGAGCATGGAAAATGTGATTTAGCAAATTCTGTGAATTCATTCTATCTGACAAGCTCAAATCAGGGTGTGGCAGGGTTAGGGTTAGTTTTCAAACGCTGTCACCAACCATTATGTGGAAGTCATAACAGTCTGGTAGCTCATGGTGCCGCACAGTCTGGAGATTGATGGTTTTCAGTGTTAGGTAGATGTTCACTGATAGCAGCCTAAGCACACAAACATATTTTAGCAGGCAGCACTCATAACACCTGGCATGAAACCAGTATTTTCAGTTTAGTCACCTTTTGAAATCTAGAGAGAAGTTGAAGTGTGTTGCCAAACTGCTGTTGTCAAACGACTGCACAGGATATATGGAAACACAATCTGAGAGAAGGAAACACAGGCAATCTGTTCAAAAGTGGCCAGATTTCATTTGGCATGATTCAGCATTCATTCCTCCAGCTGCTGTTAACAGTACAAGCTTCCTCTTTTCATGGAGTCACAAGTAAATCCACATTGTGATGATGTTCCATTCTTACTATGAATCAGCTTCCAGAAATACATCTTGCATAAAAATAAAAAAAAGAATGAAACAATATGGATATAACTCAAGGTAGCTTCTGGACTTAAATACACAAGTTCTGCAATTAGTTATGACTCTATTGGACGATAAAAATAATATTTTTTGTGTTCATATATCAGTTTTGTATCTCAGTACCTTTATCAATATGTGGATCAATGTGAAAGGTCTCATTGCCAGGATCAATGCTGCTGTTTCTGTAGAACTCTTGACAGACAGACAAAGGAGTGTAGTTGCCATCAACCTTCTCGTATGCCAGATTACCTACGGTCAGGTTTTGGATATTTATGTACTGGAAAAAATATGGGAAGAAGAGTGAAAGACGTTATTTCATTGAATAAAATCATAATTTTGCCATGAAATCCCATTGTGATATAACAGTACCCCGTTGATGATGTAGTTGATGTGATCATACACATCTGCTTTCGTGTAAAGTGCGTAGCTTCCCAGCCGGTGATCTTTGTATCCTTTCAGAAACAGATGTCTGAAAGTCATCAGATTTTCATCTTTGAAGGTGACCATCATTTCGTTGCTCAGGCCAAAAGACACTAACTGATCGGAAAAGAGGAACATAGAGTGCATGTGAGACAGACAGATATCCGCCCTCTGTACTCATTCATTGTTACTGAAAATCACAAATTGTAATCAAAGGACTCTATATGCTACCTGGATTGTGGTGATGGCAATTTTTAATATCTGCAACATCAGTTTCCATGGTTTGCGACCTCTGGCTTTGTATTTCTCACAGGGGTTCATGAAGAAGTACTTGAGCCTTCGTCTGAAGTCGTCCACCGCCTTTGACTCCAGACTGCGAGTGCTCCATCTGTGGTGGCTATTTTGCCCCCTCTCCTCTGACCTCACTAAAGGTTGAGAGTCCTCCATTATACTGAAGTGCAGGATAGAATTTTACTATTAGTGTTTGTCTTCATCTTTTTCATGAAAGGTTCATACACATGTTAGAAATGTATTTGATATAAGGTAAGGCCTTAGCCATTCCAGTCATTCTGATGTTTATCAAACTGGTTCTCCTGCACAAGCACACTGCCATTCTTCCCTTCTTGTCTTTACAGCATTGAGTCCAAACTAATTGCATTAAAATAAGTTGTAACACCACAGGAAATCACAAAGGTGTGTGTTTTTCAATGTCACTTAGCCATTTTTAGCTAAGACGCAGCTTATTGTAGAAGACTTGCCAGCAACAGCGAGCAGAAATGAGACAGCAAATGTACAGACTTACATAAGAAAGCACTTTTTATATCAAACTTTTAAATTTAAACTATGTAGAAAAATCATGACAACAAAGAGTAATAAATAAAAGCTAAATGTTCTGATATTGTAGATACTGTTATCATGTGATTACATATATTTTTATAGCCCCTTGCTAAAACATATACATAGACACACACACACACAAATACATGTATATGCATATAATAGATATGAATACATATGTATAAATTTATTACCTGCTAACCCCTGCAGTGAACCAGTGAACCACAGAGCAACTAGTCCAAAAGAGGCCTCATCACTGTCTGTGAACACTGGGCGGTGCAGTCACCACAACAGCTTCCCACCACGGTGACTGACATTCCGCTACGTCATTTTAAGCTTTTCCAGTTTTTCCAAAACAAAAAGAGAACACCCAGTTACAGCATCTCTGCACATCCAGAAGCTAATGATGTGTGCTTCTGCAGTCTGTCAATAATTTACGTTTCACCTGAAAGCAAATGAGTCGATGGCTGTAGGATTTCCTAATGTGTCTTAGTAATTAGCAAAATCAGTAATATGTCCTCACTATCTCAGGTGAAATCAGCTAAGATAAATAAAACTACACCAACTGTTTTCTCAACCACCACATGGTCACCAACAAAGAAAAAAAATGCGTATGTTTAATTCACATTGAAAACCTTTAGTTGGCAATAGATTATTGTACAAGACCAATGAATGAAGTAAAAAGCGGGACATGGTTTCACGATATTTTTTTGTGATTCACGACTTCTGTAGTGATGAAAATGCAAGGCTACTTCTTCTTGACTTAATCCTGCACAGAACGAAGCGGAACACATCATCTGAAGTTACACAGCTCTGGTCAAAGGCAGCAAATCTTAAAAGATCAGACTGGCTCATCACACACATACATGCTCAAGTAGTCATTCCAGTGTATATGACATGTTTTTTCTCACTGCACCTAAACTGTAGCTGGAAAATCACATCTTTAATAAGAGGAGGGGGAAAGGTTAAAGATTTAACTCAGACTTTCTTAGCTCATTACATTTTGGGCAGGGAACTGAACTTATTATTGCCGTACTTTATTTTATCTAGGCACAGTTCTGCGTATGTAGGAACATTCAACATTTGGCTTCTTATGTTTTATTTCTAAAAAAGGGTTTAGTAGAAAAACATATATATCTATATATATATTCTCAAAACTAAGGTATGGTATTTGCCACATACCAAAGTTAAAGTAACAGATTAGCACAAGTACTAAAAACCCCCAGCCACAGTGACAAAATGTGTCTATTTTCTCTTCAAAAAGCTGATTGGTATAGTGCTAACATTTAGTAGTAGATCCCATGTGGAGCAATTCTCACAAACTGACTAATCAAAGGCAAGAGCAACACCAAAAAAAAAAAATACAACGAGAGTGTCTGTATATGAGTTGAGTGGTTGTCTCTTTAACTGCATGAGAACTGTCTTATGGACATGTGAAGTTAAAAGATGCTCCTGTGTGATGTCGGCGTGAGCGAGCGTGACCGGAGGGGCTGGAAGTTTGGGTCCCCGCCGCTGCTGCTGCACCCCGGCGTTGTGGAATCCATGTTAGAGGGGGATTCGACCACCACCTCATCTGGCAGCGGAGGAGCTCCCGGGTCTCCGGGCTTCGGGAGGCTGGAGGAGGAAGCTACAGCAATGCTAGCACCAGAGATAGACGGCAAGTCTCCACCTTTCTGTAACGATGGCAGATTGAGTGAGCCTGCTACGTCTGAAGTGGAAGGGCTTCGTTCTCCATCGGGGTGGAAGAGCAGGGTGGAGTTGTTTGAAAACGTGCCGCTGGTGGTGCTCGGATTGGTGAGGTTGCTGTCAGATGAGGAACTAGAAGCCCCTGCTGTGGAGTGACAGGTGAACAGAGGAAAAGTGGGATGGAAAATTGAATTAAAAATTTCAAAACATATTATGGATTTAAGACACACAATAGATGACATTATGATTTGGCCTAATAACCTCTGAGAGACTCCATCTTCTCATTTTTGGCCCTCTGCACCTCGTCCGTGATCTTGGTGATGATAAAGTTTTGCGAGCGCAACTCCCTGATGGAGTCAATCAAGGCGTCCAGGCCCCGGGGGTTTTCTGCCAGGATATCCAACAACATGGCCGTCCTCTTGGTCTGTGTGGTCCTGCAGCCGATTTCCTCCGCATCGTCCCGCGTCAGGATCCTGCGAGAGCGCAGGTAGTCGAGGTGGCGCTCGGCTCTGATCTTGTCGCAGAGGTAGTGCCGCAGTCTGGTCAGCACCTGGAAATCCGTAGCCACAGCAGACCATGAGGGAGAGGCAAAAGGTGAACAAGGTGAGCTGTTAAAGCCCTCAACAGAAAGAGTAATTCTTTATATGTGGACAAAGAACCAAAACAACAACTACAGCTGGTGATAGTGTAAAAAGTCTAGAGCAAGTAGTTTGAAATCAATTATGTAACTGGTTCTCCTTTCCATGGGATATAGTTCTCTATCCTGGTTTCAGTCACCGGTAATGCTTTTGTTGATGCAGGCAGACCAAACCTTGCGTGTATTTACAAAAAAAAAGTACACCCACACCTCCAGCCTGTGTATTCAACAATGTGTTGTTGTGGCACATAGAGGGTGTGGTGCTTTATTTCCTCCTTTAACAGGCCTTTAACGCCAAACAAGTCACAAATCAAGTGTTATCGGTGCTACAGTCTGCATTTTCCACACACACTCTCTTACTGGAAAGGTGATTTACTTGGGAGCCAGGTGTGGCTCAGTTCTCATACTCACGTCTTTTTTAATCTCTGCCATTTCATCTTCAGTGAGGTGATGAGCATCCATCCCTCTCACCCGCAAAGTGTAACTCCAGGTGTTCCGGGTAACGAATGACGACTAAAACTAGTTACTAAGGTAGTAATAATGAAACAACCCACATCGATAAGTCAAATCTGGCCGTTTACCAACTCAGCTCCTCATTATTTGTCGACAGAAGCCGGCATATCTACTGTGCATTCACGTTTTGTGTTTCACGAAGCGAGAAAAAAAAAAAAAAGAGTCCCCGGACTTCCTGATTGTGTCGAGGTTTTACGTCGACACGAGTGGAGAAGTACAGAGAGCAGAGTCCCCAGTTTCCCCCCAGTTTCACACTCAGAGCTAACTCATGTATTTATCTGTCAAATAACAAGTCTGTAAAATAGTAAATAATAAATAACAATTAAAAAAAAAACGTCTACGTTCAAGGCGACGTTAACAGAAAAAGTCCACTGTTGCCCAACTTCCGTTGCCTTGACTCGTGTGTCGCTGATTTTCAAGCGCTTTAAAATGTTCCTAACGCAGGTGAAGCTATTCTGATGAGCTCCACCGGGTGGCGCTGCTGGACCTCCTCACTCACACACACACACACACACACACACACACACACACACACACACACACACACACACACACACACAGTATGTGCCTCATCATACATTTGGAGATGCATTTCCACTGGTGGAAAGTAACTGGGCACGTTTACTCAGAATTAGTTGAGTTTCACTGTATTATGCTTCTTTATACTTCTCCTCTTCTGCATTGCAGAGGGAAATATTTATTTATCTGACAGCTGGAGTTGCTAGATACTTTTCAAATTAAGAATTTACATTTAAAATATATATTATAATATATATTGTCTACTGGCGGCCCCTCGTAATGTCCCCAGAAATCTGTGATAATCTGTGATTTTTCTGTCCTACCCTATTAATCCTCTCACAAGTCTCCAGATTTATCTTGTGACCTCTGACCTCTAGGTTGAGAACCACTGAACTAAACTACCTAACTGTCTATGAAGTAGTTAAAACTAAGTTAGTTAGTTAGTTAAAACTTAATTCATACATATCTGATACCTTGGCTGACAAGCTAAGTTCAGCCCAAATGTGGTTTTATAGTTTATGTTTTAGACTCCTCAGTTATAACACACTATTGACTTGTGTTGTATACTAATATGGTCATCGACCTACAAATGAAATTGAAAGCTCATGGCATGAGATGGCATTAAATTTCAAAAGATAGCAGCAGCTGTATAATTAGCAGTGGCTGTAAACTGTTAATGGGGGTTGGCATGGATCACAGCATAGAGAACGCAGAGTCTTCCTGAGTGACTTGGTGAACTGCTTTGCATGAGAGGAACAAAACAGCACTCCAGTAAACCTGAAATAAATTGCAAAATGGCAAAACACATGCAGTCAAGATTTTCACTTCCCTCTAATCATGATATGCCATGGACTGTTTAAGGACAGGTGCCCCCTGAGGAGATTGTTGTCAGGCTTGTTTTGTCATGTTCTGCAATGTAATATGCACTGTGTAGCTGGAAAACACCATCCCCAAGCAGAAAGATATGCTAACTTTAAATCAGACACAACGCCATCTGTTGCTCCCTTGAAGGCTGTTCTGTGTAATGATAATGGTTTGAAAGAGAGGGGAAATACAGGCTCCAATATCTGCGTGGCTGCTGTTGCATCCCAGCAATTTCTGGGGGAGAATGGCTACAGAAAGATGCCCTTTAAATGTCAGGTGTTAAAAGGTCAAACTGTACGTGGATCAGCCTCCTTACATAAGAAAAAAAAAATTGTGAACTGGCTACAAAGCATCCACAGAAACTGACAATACATGGCCACTTTTCTCCAGAAAAGCTTCACGCCGATTCCCATCACTCCTGTGAAATAGCAGAGAGCAGTAGCCTGGAAATAATGCCGAATCAGCTGTGAGAGACTCAGACAAACACAATGTACTGACTCGTGAGTGGCCTCTGCAGGGAACGAAAGTCAAAGAAAGGGAGTCATTTATAGAAATGATGTAATGAACTGGATTTGCAATCATATCTAGACAGCCCCTACAGACATCCTCGTCTGTGGTGGAGTATATGACCCGCTCTCACACAACAGCCAGAACAAGCTTGTCTCAGACCGGCTGTGGTTTTACTCTGAGTACCACCGGGGAGGTTTGTCTGCCTTTCCATTCTCTGCAGCCAATATTTATGAGACACAGAGAATTTGAAATTCATATTTTGCTTATGTTTTCCCTTTTTGGATTTGTAGCTTAGCATGAATGTGTACAGTATCACAAGATGACGTTTTACACTTCTCTTCTTTTCTCCATCATCTATCTGCCCACCCACTTTTCAATTTGACTGGTCTCCACGTCCCATTAAATGTCGTACACGCCCGGGGGACGTGCACTTAACTAAAACTATGGACTGATTTGATTTTAGTAGGATGCTGCACAGTATCAACCATAAGTGGATAACAAAGATAAAAGCCTTGTCTCCCTGATAGGATAATCTCCAGAATGGGTAATTACCTTTTTATCTCTTATGACCACAGGAACTTGACAGCAAGATGAAAGAAAATGCTTCAAATGTGGTCATTCACACTGTAAAATGTTTCATTCTTATGGCTGTCAGAAAAGAAGAAGAAGAAATACTTTATGTAGGTGCTGTCTTTCCAAGAATTAGATGAAGAGACTGATACCACTCATGAGGCAAGGAGCAATTAGCTTTACATAGCATAAAGACTGGAAGGAGGGGGAAACAGCTAACCTGGCTGTATCCAAACTTAAAAAAATATGCCTACCAACGCCTCTGAAGCTCAAATTGTATCTTAATTTGCACATAAACAGAAATGTAAGACTTGTTGTGGTTTCATGGGGAGTTAGCCCACATTATATAACTTTTTTCTTGGCAAAACAGTGGCCAGGAACAATTACTTCCCTCAAGCCTGGTCATGCCAGCAGTTAAATTGTCACAGAAAAATCGCCTCAGTTCAGATGTGCTCATGGGGGCCAAATTATTCCATGTGAGTTTAGCTTTGATGAACTCTGACACGTGCAAATTAACCGTTAACAGCAGGCCTTTTTAAAAAAAACAAAAACAAATTTAACATACGTTAACATGCTGCTCTGTGGGAGTGGGACACTGGTGTTTTCAGGAACAGAAATGCCAGGTTGAGTGTCAAACAGGTCAGTTTAACATGCAACTGAAATCCTTTCCAAGTCCTCCAGCTGCCTGTTATATATCTGATGTTCCTCTTACCTAACATGGTTCTGCAAATTCTTTATATTACAGCTTTGGAGGGGAAAGTTTCCACTCCAAACCACAACAGTCAGCGATTTCCAGGCATCGGTGAACGCACCGAGCTCACGCTTGTTCGCTCTTCATCTGCCTGAGCTGGCACTGATTCAAACTGGCTCTTGTAACCTCAGTTAGATAAGAAGGAGGATGTGCCAGTCTTCCCTGCTCAGCCTCTTGTTCTCACAGGTTATAATGAAAGGAAAGGCATTTTTTTTTTTGCCTTGATCATTTTGATTGTTCTTTGATGTGGATAGAAGAGGATGCTTTTTATCCTGGCAGCTATTTCAAAGATGTTTATCCTGAGAGGAATGTTGCTGCAGGCACTGCTCAAGTTGTCTTTTTTCCTTTCTTGTTTTTTTTTTTTTTTGGTGTGTTTCTCATTCTGGACACTCTCATTGAGACCGAACAAAGAATTCCCAAGGTTCAAACATTCCAAGAGGCTCTCGCCTCCTTTTGGAAATATTGAAGTCAAACAAACTCTGATCCATAGGTGACTGAAGGGAAATTCATCTGCGACTTTTAATGCTAGCAAGGTTAGAAAATACAAACACCGACCACAGACAAGGGGCAATAGTCTAAACACGGCTTCGTCTGAGATAGAAATTCAGTTGGTCATAGAAATATGTAGCTTCTCTTCAATATTTATGTCAGAACTTGTGGTGCCCTGATGTTGAATCCCTTGTGGGGCTGCTCTCACATGCACAGGGCTGGTGATGAAATATTTCAGGTATCAGGCATAAATGTGCTTCATGATTTTTTTTTCTCTCTCTCTTTTTTTTTTTTTTAGCCATTACATAATCATACAGTATTGCATTCCACCAGTACTTTTGTTCTTTTTTACTTAATCAGGCAAAGTAATTTAACCAGGAGACACTTGACAGAGAAGGAAGTCAGAAATACTGAAATCATGAATACAATAAGAGCAACATCGACAGAGACATAACCAGAATAAGCCATTCACACAACATAAAACAAAAGTAAAAGTTTCCAAATGAGTTATAAGCAATATTGAGTTAGTATTTCAGGAACAGGAACAAAACAATGCATAATCTATCAGGCAGAAACCAATTCAGTGCATTGCTTGAAGGGTATACAGTTAAGTTCCTGTCAGAGACCAGTATGGTTCATGTTGAGAACAGTTTGTTCTGGTTGCTCTTCATGATTATAAAACAGGCATGATGATGAAAATGACATGGTTAAATTGGAGTGAAAGCCCTGGCAGAACGGAGAACACAGGGTGGTTCTTGGCTCTGTGTGAGCAGGGGGGGCGCTTCTTTTGGGCTTATGGGAGGATGCGTGGAGAAGCATTCCTGTCATAGTTTCGGGACACCTCTTCAGCGTGTATAAAAGGAGATGGGGACTCTAAAAGAGGGAGAGCAAGCAGTCGTCAACTCACTGCCAGGTCTGGTGTTATTATAAACTGACAGAAGATTATTCACTCAGGAAAGATTGCTTCAGCTTCGGAAGATGTGGAAAGTCTTTGTCGTTGTGATCCTCTGCGTTACACTGGTGAGGAAATAATCACTGTTCATTCATAAGTTGCTTGTTTGGTCGTTATGAGATTATCACTTTTGGTATCAAACTTTTGATTTTGATTTTGTGTCTCACCTCAGGTGTCAACCTCATGCCCAAACGAGTGTCGTTGTCCCCCTGAAGTCCCCACATGTGCAGCAGGAGTCACTCTCATGCTGGACAGCTGCAGATGCTGTAAAGTTTGTGCTCGGCAGCTCTTTGAAGACTGCAGCAGGACACAGCCATGTGACCACACAAAGGGACTGGAGTGCAACTTTGGAGGTGGATTTGGTTCTGCTAAGGGAATCTGTCGAGGTACAGTGACTTCTGTTCTCTTCTTATCTCTGTTTTTTTTTTTTTTTTAATTATTGTTAATTTACTCACTTTACACTTCTCGTTTCAAACCTCAATACTTTCCCTATTTCTGCAAAAAAGCTAAATCAGATGGAAGAACTTGTGAGTACAACAACAAGATTTACCAGAACGGGGAAATCTTCCATCCAAACTGCAAACACCAGTGTACTTGCATGGACGGTGCTGTTGGATGTGTTTCTCTGTGCCCACGTGAGCTGTCGCTGCCGAAACTGGGTTGTGCCAAACCCAGGCGGGTCAAGGTACCGGGACGGTGCTGTGAACAACTCGTCTGCTCCGAGGAAGCAAAGCCACAGAGTTCTGTGGTGAAGAAGCACAGAAAAAAGGCCAGCAAGGACAGAGCATCTGAAGACGACCTCACTAACAAGAATGAGTTGGCTCCTGTGTGGAGAGGAGAATCACAGTCTTTAGCTGGTGAGCAATTTTACAGTGTCTGGAGACATTGGTTAAAAGTCTATGACGTCAGGAATTGTGTGTGAAATTACAAACATATCTACATGTGTATTTTTCTCACATTTTCATCAGATTGTCAGGTGTACCGGCTAAACTTTTTACATTTTTCTCTGATCAGCTTTCAGAAGTCACCCAATGAGCCTCACGTTTGCCAGAGAAGTTATGTGTGTGCCTCACACCACAGCCTGGTCACCTTGCTCTAAATCCTGTGGCACTGGAGAGTCCTTGAGGGTGATCCACAATGGTCAGTGCAAACTGATGAAAGAGACTCGGATCTGTGAAGTCCGCCCATGCAATCAAATGACCTTTGTCAGATTAAAGGTACGTTCCAAACCTTTTGTGTCCTGATTTTTTAGCTTATTTTATAACGATACAGTATAATTATTGTATTACATGGCAGTCTGTACAGTTAGCGTTCTTTGTGGAATAAAACCTTCCCACTGAGTTGTGTTTTGTGAACTCTTTGGTAACATTAAACACATGCTTTTGATGCCTTCTTTTCTAACAGAAAGGTCACAAATGTAACCGCACAGAAAAGGCAAGCCGTCCAGTGAAACTGTCCTACGCAGGCTGCCGTAGCCTTAAAAAGTTCCGGCCCAGATACTGCGGGTCTTGCTCAGATGGGTGGTGCTGCAGGCCTCATCGGACCAAGACAATACCTGTGAGCTTCAGGTGCAAAAATGGAGAAACCTTCAGGAGGATGGTGATGATGATCGAGTCTTGCAAGTGTAACTTCAACTGCCCCGGCAGCAATGAAAAGAAACCTGCCCTCAACAGAGTTTTAAATAATATACACACACTAAAAATGTAAACTTCCCAATTTAAGTGAAAAGAAGATCCATTAAGTGTTGATTGAGAGAAAAACAAATTGCACTGAGGTTACAGACATCTAGTAGGATGAATTTAGTGAACTATATTGTTTGTGATTTTGCTTCATAACACTGGAGCCTTGTGGTTTGCTTCTTTGCGAAGCTGTTGTTTTACAATGCCAAAATTCGTATTTTTCTAGTTAAACCAAAATTTATTGTTCTCCTCTTTTATCTTATTGACATACATATTTAAACTTCTCTTGACAAGACATGTTAGCATGGAAATGACATAAAAACTATGGCAGCTATTAGATAAGTCATTACACAATATGTCTCCAGGTTTCTGTTGATTTACTGTACTTATTCGTTTTATTTATAAGACTTTTTATTTCATACTTCACTTAATGTATTCTTCACTAATGTATTATGTATTATCATTTAATCGTGGGATACTGTACTATGTTCTTTACGCCTGCTTGTCTGTGTAAAATGTTGCAATTTTATGATTCACTTTTTCACAAATAAACACAAGAAAATCCAATTCAGTTTACCAATTATTTCATTTAAGGGAAAAAAGTAAAAAAAATAAGAAAAATTCTTAGGGGTTCTGTTATTACAATTTCCAGTAGGCAATGAGCTGCGCTGTTTCAGCCGCATATGGCTGACCCACTTCTGAGAAGACCTACATGTCACTGAATAGTTTAGGGAACGACTCTAATGTAAACCTCAGAGTGGTTTTCCTGCTGTTGGACAGATGCTGGGCTCAAGCTGCAGAATTATGTTTTGTGGAAAAAATTTTTTTTACAGGGGAGCCCAGAATAATCTAAACTATCCACACAGATTCATTATATGCAAAAGGGAGGACAATCTCATGTGTACAGTCCTGAATCTGAAATCAGCTGCTCAGATTTGGGTGAATTTCCCTTCAACTGTTGTCTTTCAAAAGTCAGCCTGATGAAGGAAGTTGACAATATTTTGCTCATTCTAATTTGAAGTATGACTTTGTGTGACAGCAAACAGTTGCAGAGTTATTTTCCAAGTTTCTACAGGGGTTAACCTACTGTATGTGACCTTAAGAAAATAATTTTAATACATACAACAGTGAAGCCTGTTTGTTTTTGATAGCTGGCTCAACAGAACAGAATTCGTAAAAACAAAAAGACAAATGGGTCATCCAACTCATTTGGGCCTAATGAGCACATAAGCTCAGGGTGTGTCCATCATGCTGCTGCACTGTGATACCAACCAAATTGCCAGAAGTCAGATGTAAGCTTATTTTCCAACAAACAGCAGAGAAAAGCAAATTCCCAAAGTATGATCAGCAGTTACGTAAACGGGCAAGACCAGGAGACTGAAAACAAGAGTGAAGGAAAAACAGGGGTACTGACGCACGCACAGATGAAATGGTTCCATCCTCTGACGGGGAGCACAATAGAGCTTTGTCTTTGAGAACTTGAGAGGAGCGCTGCTCACCCGGGGGAATACGTCCGCTGCAAAGACACACCAGAGCCTCGCAGTGGTTTGGACAATGGTAGTTTATTACCATAGATACAGCATGACCACAAATCAAGCAACAACAGGAGACAACAACAAAAATCCAAATAGAGTACAGGACAAACAGAGTTCAGTTATTTTGGTAAACTGTGCTGCAGCAGATACCTGTATCCTCCCGTGCTCCTAAGCCTCAGCAATGTAAAAACCTCCATTACAAAAGCATGAGAGCAAACCAGCATCAGTGGTTTGGAAATATCCCAGTGTTGCATGTATCTCAGTAATTATGTTTGCAAGCCTAAAGGCATAAGCCTCACATCTGACAGCTAAACAATGGATTCTCAGCCTAATTCATCTCAGTCCAGCTGAGAATCACAAAACAAACACACTCAATTTACATCACACCCTACCATGATTTCTACAAATTCAAAAAGCTAAAAACAAAATGTTTTTTAGCATCAGCAGAATAGTAGTGAAATGACCGGTGTACCGGGGCTCGAAATTTCCCATCAGATGCATCAGCAGAAGAATTATGATGATTTTTGAATTGGTGAACAGCTGGAGCATATTCATGTTTAAATGGAGCACCATGTTAAACGTGGTTTAAACAAGGTAAACTTGGCTGGGACACATGCACCAACATAATACTTGGGTGTAAAGCACTACTTGTATGGGTTAACAACTGTTGTTATAAATAGCTGTATGCATGGCTTCAAATATGACAACCTGGAACTAGCTGCACAAAGATAGACCTTGTCTTACACTTGCATTGAATTCTGTATGTTTCACAGAACTCATTTAGTAGTGACTGAGGTAAGACTGATGACCAAATGCACAATGCACTGTGGGTAAAAGACTCCACTTGACAGAGGTGAAAAGATGGCTAACAAAACAGTTCCACCTAGTGGCACATTACTTTTCCCCCAAATGGAATAAGATGAAGTAGCACCAAGAGTTCACAATCCAAAATTTGCATACACGTGAAAATATTATGTAACGCTTATCGGGACGTGAGATAAAAACAGGTATTGAAACCTTTCACAACAGGAGCCGATTCCCCTGACACCTGAGGGGGGAAAAAGGTAATAGACTGTCAGCTAAACAAAGAAGTAGATATCTAAAGATAGCCCAGAGCTATAAAAAATGAGCTTTTACTTCCTCTAAAAGTGATTTAAATTCTTGCCTCCCTTCCCTTTTTTTAAAAATAGGCCTTATAAATATTACAGTACACAAAAACAAATTAATAAATACAAAATTTAAAACTTCGACAGATGAGTCCTTAATCATTTTAGAAAATATGATGATCCAAAACTTGAAGTTTGCAGTCCCTCGTCAAACATGGTCTTGTAGGAGTTTTTGAGGAAATCAACATAGTTCTGAATGCTCTGTTTGTGGCTCTCTGATTGGTCCAGGCTGAGCTGCAGGTCCTTCAGACGCACCTCAAACTGTTTCTCTGCCTACAGATTCAGATAGACAGTGGTTTTCCTCAGACATTACTCAACAGCTGCACATCTCAGTTTGCATCTTGGATGAGTTCAGCACAGTCTGACCATGCCTGCTCCATGACACACTTTACTTTATGTGTTACAGAAAAGCAGGATACTCACAGTCAGCTTACTCTGACGAAGAAGCCTCAGCTCATTATCCCTTCTGCTCTTCTCTGCTTCCAGCTCCAGGATTTTGGTCTGAAGGGTCTGTTCTCTGGAAAGAGCCTGGTCTTTTACCTTGTTGACCTGGACACGAAGAAAAACTTTAAATTATCAGACAAAGTGACAAAGTACACTTCCTGTGTACAAGATCTTTTTCTGGAAACACCTATAGCATCAGAGACTGAGAAGGCACAAAAAAGGTTTCAGGAACTGAACACAGGCTTGATTGTGCTGTATGGGATCAATCAGTGACAGACAGTGGCAGAACAGATGTGTCTTTATATGGACATGTCATAAATGTTTGTTTATTTTTAAAACTGTAAGGTTTAGTGTTGTAAAACCCTAAGACTGGTACTTTTACATTGATGTAGCCAGTCTTCAAAATCTGCTGATAAAAAATAAAAGGGTTGATTTGCACCTGTCCTTGTTGACAATGCTTAAAAAATATATATTTGCATTCAAGGTACCTGGTCAACTGATGGCCTTTTGCAGCAATCTGGTAGCCATAAGAATACCAACAAATAAAAAAAAGAAAACACCTGATGTTTTGTTGATGACTAATGGCAATAGTCAGTTTTTACTCAGACATTATTAGACCGTCTTTGAGCTGTACCTGTTGTTTAACATCTGCTAAAGCTGCCTCCAGCTGCCGGCTGAGGGCATGACACTCTGACGAGCGCTGATCCAGCTGCCGGTTGCTGTAGCTCAGAGCTTCCTCCTGAGCGGCGAGGCTCCGTACGAGCTCCAGGTTCTCCTGCTGCAGCTTGTCCATCTGCCTATAAACAAACGCGCAGAAACAATGGAATACACACGTTAATGAAAATAAGGCTTAAACAATTTCTAAATTTTTTTAATCTGCAGAACAGAAACATCTGACATCTTGAACACAGACGTGAGCGGATGTCTTACGTTTGAAGAGAATTCACTTTCTCCAGTAGTTGTAAATTGGCCTCATGAATGGACTCTTTCATCTCCACAGATGATTTCAGCAGTTGTGTCTGACTCTCCATCTGTATATGCAAAACGTGATGCTCAGAATTGCTATTTTGATATCACCTGCTTTGGTTACAAGTGAATGGAACAAATAGGGGGAGGGTTCACATCACATGCAAAACTGGATAAAATAATGGCCCATTTGACACGATTTGCCACAATCTTGCAAACACTAAATGGGCAGTTTTCAAAATACCAGTTCAACATTGCTGATGTGGGTGACTGAAAAGGACACACAGCACAAAACACTCACTAATTGGCACGCAGTAACAGGTGGTTATAACCTAAATGTAATCAACCACTGAAATCACAGACATCAAACTCACAGCAGGACCAGAGAACAACATGCACCAGAAGACACATGGGGTCATACGTCTGTCTAGTGGTCACATGTAGGAAAATGACTGAATTTTACATTCTCTGACCGCCATGTCTCACGTTGCACACCTTAACCTGCAGTTGCCTAATGGACTCTGACTTTTCTGAGCACTTCCTCTCTGAGCGTCGCAGGTTCTCCTGGCACTCGAAGAGACTCTGCTCAGCTGCCCTCAGTAACTCAGGGTAAGCCTTCAGTTCCTCCACACGCGCCTGCAGCTGCTGCCTCACCTGGGCTCCAGAGGGGGGGGGTGGCAGAAGGAGTGGAGTGTTGGGAGCAGACAAAATATTAGCCTAAAAACTAATCACGGCTCTCACAGTAAACCCTGACGGCTCAGAGATGCATATAATCCTTTAAGCGTGCAAAATATATATAAGTTTCCTCCTCAGGCTGAGCTCTGGTGGTTGTTAGTGTTTTGTTTTCCAGAATTACTGAAGGAAGTTTCTTAATTTGTTCAAACACATGCAGGTCCAGGTGCAACAAATGTTATGCAGCTGAAAAAGCACTAGAAAAATCGAATAGCACACTGACTGGTCATTCAGCAGCAGGAGCAACAGTGCTGCAGAGGTGCACATACTGGAAAGTACTGTTAGAATTTGTTAGAAAAGAAAAAGAAATCAGTCACCTAAAATATGACATATTGTTAAATGTACAAGCTGGTAGGCATCAAGATTTTTGCACTTTAAACTAGTTCAAAAGTTTCATAGAATATAGGAAGAAACTTTATATGGAGAGCGAGGGGTTACCTTCTCAACTTCTGTATCTTTCCCATCACATGCCTTCTCTGTCTCTCGTAAAATATTTGCATATTTTATCCTCAGATCATCTATCTCAGCTCGAAGTTCTGCAACCTGAAAAAAAAGAAAAAGAAATACAGTATAAGCTTGTGTCTTCCCTATAGCTGGAAGCTGCAAACATTGTTCAGCATCGCTGCTGAATCATTTATATGGCAATCTCAACAGACACACAATAGACTCACTATGATCATTCTCCTCTTTGTAAAGCACTTTTCAAAACAATGTTTTCTAACTGCCTCAGGAAGAAATACTTAAAAAATCAAGGATCAAGTAAAGAGTGAAAATAGTATTAAGAAAACACAAAAACACACAAAAAAATTTATGGTATAATAAGAGAGAATAAAAAGATTAGTTCTCTGTGGAAACAGCACAATGGTTTATCATAAAATTTAGTATTTTGCTTTGTGTTCTTGACCAGATGTCCAATGTTTTCATCTGCTAAGTGTCAGTTTATTCAGAAATTGCACCTAAAACCTAAAAAAAACATTTTCTTTTAAGGCACAACTTGCAGCCTTGCAATACTATGCCAAAGGTTAATTGCCTTTCTATCAATATTTATTATGTGTATGGATGGATCAAATATGGTACAAAAAAATGTATGTTAAATTGCAGAGATTATTTTTAGGAACCCACCTGATTTTTATACTGTTCGGCCTGATGCTTCCTCTCCTGAGACACAACCTTCTCCTCTACCAGAGCAGACTCACAATCAGCCAGCTGCTGTTCCAACTCAGCCACAGATGCCTGAGGTCGCACAAACACAAAATCAATGTGGAGACAGAAACAAAAGTCAGCAAACCAGAGAGAGACTACTTTTCCATGATTGAATATGATGGTGGTGAAACATGTCCAGCAAGCTTTAACAACATTAAAGATTGACAGTTGTTCGTGTGTCATCTGACTATTGACCTTAAACCTCATACCAAATGGCTGTATGAAGATTTTTGGACAACATATTTATGCA